>JAHZNE010005280.1:0-83024 GCA_027744055.1 Callyntrura sp. NNG-2020
CCAATTAGCTTGTGAAGGCACGTATCAACTTCTTTTATTAAATGTAGATTTTTCTTAAAGAGTTTTATGTCTAGTTGACCTAACGTTATCGAATCGCAAGTGGTTTTCACGCACGCTATAAGGTCAAACGCAGGGGAGCCGTACAAAAACGATAAGTTTAAATTACTAGAAAGATTGCTGGTATTTCAACATAATATTTTCTTTATTTAGCGTCATCAAGTAGCGGAGCAAAATCTCACAATTTAACATCTTTTAAAAAAGTTGTAAAAATGATAAAATATTTCCTACAAATTCAAAACTTCATATATAATTTAATTAAATACATAATGAAAGTTATGCATACATAATAAACATATCATTATGCAATTTCTTTTTCTTGTAGATATAATAATTAGTTTCTAACGTTAAAACCTAGATCATCCCCGTTATTTTCTCTCCGTTACACACAAATTAAAAATTAATTAAACTGCAGTAGCTCGGCCTATTCTATCTTTCATTTAATAAAATCTAACTGTTTAAATTAAAGCTTCATCATTTGCACTTTTCCAGATCCATCGGTCACAGTCCCGCACATACGTAGAAATTACTATTACTTACAAAACAACACGCACAACTATTTTATAATTACAATTATCATATAGCACGTTACTATGTTCGTCAATTTTTTAACGAAATAAACATTTAAATTGGTACAAAGGTGACACGGAGAAAAAGTAAAACCACATAGGTAGACCGGTACAACTTGTACATTTGTTTCAGAATCTGTCGTGTACATTCGTAATGGAAACTATTTAGGACGAACAGGTAATTAATTACCTAAGTTACACTACTGTCAAGAATGTAGTTAGTCACAGACGAGTAGAAATCAGACGTTGTCTAATATAAATATGTACGTAAATAATTTAGTTACGATTTTATAATTATATTGTAAGGAATACAATAGTAAGAATTTACAATTAAATTTCCGCTACTTACATCTTGATCGTAAAAGTTTCAGCCGCTTTCTTGTTTCTTGCGTTATCATTATTATCACCCAAAATCAAATTGTTAAAAACAAACACGTTTAACTATTTGTTAGTTTTCGTTTGTCACCACTACTAGGTTTGATACTTCAGTTAGTAATTAGTAGTTTGTATTTATTAGTACTGTTACCTATTTTACATGTACAGTTTGGTTAATACAGATGACAATGACAGAGAAGCATACTACCCTGCCGTTGTCAGCATTTTTGATGATTGTATATTATTGGAATGAATACAGTATATCTCATTTTAATCTTTACTAATGTTAATTATTGTGGAAGTGCAACGAAAGTGAAGTCTGTACCAGGAGGCCCAAACATTTCGCTCATCACCAACAAGGCCAGTTTTAAGTTACAAGGATAACCGATTACCATTATCACCTTAACATTTTACTCACTTTCATATAAAGTAATGAGGAATATTTATTTTTAAATTATGTACTATGTATTTATGCGTCTTGATAAATAAACGCTCTTAATGTGTTGGAATTTTGAGCATACCAAACAATGTTATTTTCGTTTCGCCTAAAATCTCCAAAAGTAGATGAAGTTTGACAGTAATGTTTCGGATCCAGTAGTACTACTTGCTATAAAAATTAGTACGGTTGAGTTGTATTAAAATGTAGAAGAAAAAGTTTACAGGTTGTAGAAAAATGTTGTTATTTGGAACACAGTGAAGTGGCAAGAAAGTACTTTGGTTGATGTCAATGTTATTTCAACATCTTTCATATCCTCCAGTCAAAAATTTACAAACACCAGCATTTAGTGAACTCATTCTAGAACGATTAATTATTTTGCATCTCTCTGGGTCTAGTTTTAAACGAGCTGTCTTAATCCAGATTAGAGCAGCCCCAAGGTAACTGACTATTTTGATACAAATACGGAAGCAAGTCGAACGATTGTATCGTTCAGAGAAGGAGACTCCAAATGATTGAAATAAATCTAAATTAGATACAAAGACTCGAATGGTTAATCTTTTAGCTTTTGGAAGAATTCTACGTCTGAACACAACAAAGAATCGGCAATCAGTAATCAACACAGTGTACACTTGTGTGTGCATATTATGAGCTTGTGCAAATCTTACAAGATTGTGGCTTATTAATTTGCAATGTGGCTGGATAGATAAATATACTTTTCAGAAATACAATACTGATCTTGTCACAGTCATACAATGAATTTAAATACTGTCCTCTTAAGGACACGTACTCTGTCTGGTGATAAATGGCATAAAATATGTACATCAGAAAGTATGAACGCACAGCGTAATGGTAAACTACGTACAGCTTGTTATAGGAAAATATATTCTCCTTATCATCGTCCTTTGTATTTGTCAAGACAAATAAATATAAAAGTCGTTTGAAAATATTAAAGTTGAACTAATTTGTTACTAATTGTACTGAATATAAGGAATTAGTGCGTGTATTTATTTAAACTGGACAGATTAAATATGTGCTTTTCTGATTTTTTAAATGAGTCAATTTTTAAAACCACTCCTAATTGCTCATATTTGGTGTCAATCTGTAGTATATTCCTTACTCTTTTCAAACGACTTAAGTACTGTAGTATAATTTTCCTCTGACAACCTATAGTAGGTTTCCAGTACGCGGTAATGTACATATTGAAGTTACCATTTACAACGATAGAGAAGTTCATGTTCTTAATATTGTTGCTATTTTCTAGTCTAAACGTGCTTGTTTGTTAGTGTACCACATAGTAAGTTTGAAATATTAAAGCTGAATGTGTAATTCTTTCCATATCTTAAGCTATACCTAGAGCTAACATAACAGTACAACAGTTACTTTATTTCTGATGGTGTCTGTACGTCTGGTTAATTGTAATTGTAATATAAAGCTTTGGAAAATGTAAGAACATAATATTATTATTTTAATGAGTTTTTCAGGGACACCTTAAAGCTTATCTTGGTTTTAATTTTTTTGTAGGGGTTTGAACTTTACTTTGGATAATATGTTATTAATGTTATTCGCGTTAGTAAACACATTTTATTTGTCTTTTGTGTGGAGGTTTTCGCAAGGAGCAGCCGTTAACCGGGGTAAGCCTTGGTTTGAACTGATTCTACTTGGAAGGAAGATATTCGTAGTGATGAACATACGGTGGGTATGTGAAGGATTGAGAGACAAACAAGTTGCCCTGTAAAACGCAAAAAAGGGAATTGAATGACTGCTTCGTTCAGTGACAATTAAAGTTTCAATATTTTAAAAATAAACCATGTCGATTGTTACCTCAGAATGAGGAAGAAGCTCGTGAATATTACAGCTGAGATGGGAAAAATCTGGTCTTTCCTCCCTGTTAATCTGCCAACAGTGAGACAGGATTTGATACAGGACGTCTCCCATCATTTCGATTTGTATGGGTCGACCTCCACGAATGACGTGTCGAGAGAGATCTTCCGTCCTTACGTCATGATATGGAGTGCTTCCTGTAGTGATACGCATGTTAAAAATATACGTATGTTTTTCTAGCGGACAATTCAAAATAAAAACTGACGTTTATCAAAATCAAAATAATAGCAAAGTGTACCTAAAGCAGCAATTTCCCAAAGGAGCACTCCAAACGCCCAAATATCACATGGTAGGGTACAACGGTTTTGAAACTGCTCAACAGCCTTCCACCTCGTATAGTCCTTTTCCTAATAATAATTTAATGTCAGATAGTGTTACATTTTCCTTTTTACAACAAAAATCTCTAATGAAAAAAGCACTTTCATTGTTTCTAACACCACAACCGCACTGCATTAAATAGATTCATTTACCCCGTCTAAAGGACTATTTTTGAGTATCCCGAATCCAGTCAGTTTTGGCACAGTGATGTCTCCCATGATTAGTACATTATTTGCAGTTAAATGGCCGTGCATAATCTGAAAATGTGAAGTAAGCAGTACTTTAGACATTGCGTGTGTACAATTACTGAAGAAAAAATCTACCGTTTGATCTAAGAAATTTCTTTGTTCATAATTTCAACCTTGTATGAGTGTAGATGGAACATGCCTTCTGCAATGTTCATGGCACAGAGAAGAAGCTGATACGGTGTAAACTGTTGCTGCTGCTGTTGATGCTGAACGGGGGAATTATTACTGCTACTCCTTGTCTGGAGCAGTAAATGTTTCAATGGAGTTTTGTTGACTGCGCCTTCCACTGCTAAGAATATCTCTCCGCCAGTGTCAGTAAAACCGGCCAGGCGAACCACGTTCACATGTTGTTCCAACCGAACAAGTTCTTCCAGCCATTTGAGATGTTGTTCCATTTCCTCTAGGTTATCCAATGCTTGGTTCCCATTCTCTGCAAATACCGTTACAAGAGTGAGGGGTGCTTTAGTATTCCTCATTTGAGACAGATACACAGGTGCTCCGAAAGCCCCTCTTGCCACCACCCTGAGCACAGAATCCTCCTGTTCCGCTGCACCAGGCACGTCCAATGCCGTTCTGGGCAGGTACTGTACCGGTTTGAGTCTGTTGAGACAACGGGTTTTCACATCTTCATCGTGTACAAAGCCAGCATGAGTGTAGGCGCCGTTTTGAGTTGCTGCAGCTAATACCGCTGCATCAGCAAGACCTTGCAGGAAGCTTTGCGAAAAGGTGAGGTCCGTTGACGCAGTGGAAGTGGCGAGCTGCTGACTTGTTTCACTGGGGCTTGTATATTGCTGTAGCGGTCGATTAATGGAGGATCTCGTGGAACGTCGACGTCTTTTAGGTCGTTTCTGCATTTTTAAGATTACATACAGAGCAATGCAGAGAAAGAGGATACCGCTGGAAACCCCAATAGAAATCCATAGGAACATGACCACTGCCGGACTGTCATCGCCTATCACTTCAATCCGCTCGTGAGTACCACCACCGTCGGCATGATTGTCATCTTTTCTGAAAGCGTCCGCATGTTGGGTATGACTTGTAATGGAGTACGCCGACTCAGTAAAACCATCCATGGACGACACTATCCCAAGAGCTGGATGCCAATGTCCATTACTAGGCATGGGCCCATTGAAAAAGCCTCCGTAGTATCCTCCATTTCCAATGATGAAGTCGGATGGAAAATCCTCTGGCGAAAACTCCGCCACTGTATAGTAAGGATAACCAACGGTCAATGACTCATTCCACGTGATGAGTCGTTCCTTGTTAAAAAACGGCGTTTGATGTTCATCAATGACGACCAAACGGTAGGCTGATACAGGTCCTTTAGAATTATGAGCCCGTTCCATGGTAACCCTCATCTGACGCTTGTTGTGCCATATGACCCGGGGTGCAGAAGGTCTGTCTGGCTGACCTATTTTTGACCACATCACAGCCGACACGGCTCGACCAGCTCCTGCAGCGTTAACAGCAGCCACAGTCACATTGTACTGAGTGGCCGCAGCAAGACCCACCAGATAGGTTTGTAATTTGCTGGACGCTGACACCTCCCACGACTGCGGAAGCACTCGTTCATGAGAATAAGAGAAAAGTGGAGTGGCACTAATCTTGTATCCGGAGAGAGGTCCATTAGTTGCCAGGGGTTTTCGCCAAGAAATTCGGAGCGCGTTCTCTGTTCGCTGCAGAAGAATGATTTGCTGAGGGCTCGAGGGCACCTTGAACCCAGTGTCGTAAACGGAATACGCCGTGAAGGACCCGCACTCTAAGTTTGGCTCTTTGCTGCAGTTGGAGCAGCGACCCATTCCGTAGCGTCCATAGCTTGAACCACATAAGCACTCCAAACTACTCTCCAATGTGGTAGATACTCCAGCGTAGCGAAAGGATTCCAAAAAGCAAACAGCCACACATTCCCGTGGCCTGTCAGTCAAATGACGATCCGGGGAGGAGGGTGAATACCATAAATCTAAAAGGTCATCTGCCGCAGTTGAGACTGTAGACTCATCCTCTCTTGATCCAGAGTTGCCATTACCTCCATTAAATAAAAACGCTGGCAGGGGTGCTAGAGTTGTGGTGGTTGTGGTAGTGCTCACCAAAAAGGGCAAAATGTTCTCCCCCGTAGTCGATGATGGCACGCTGCCATTGTTGCTATCCTTGTCTCCATTAGTATTAAATTGGAGAAAGCTAGGTAGAGTTGAATCAGTTTTACTCAAGTTGTTAGAATCCTCTAAAGGTTGTTGTGGTACTTTTTGAAAACATCCTAGTCTCTCCATAACCATGCCTAGATAGCAGATATATATATTCTTTTAAACATCTGATAGAAAAACAATGAGCATTGTCTCTTTGACATTATAAACCAAATATCCTTACCTTGCCCCAAGCATAATTGTGGACCCTCTAGTAATCCCAGCACAACAAGGAGCAGTATCTCCCTTCTCAGGGAAATCGTCGTTATTGCACATCTCCATCTCTTGATGACCCCGTCTTCATAACTGTTAACGTGACGATCACGATCTATCCCCTGCCACGCATCATTGTACTTTCCACCTTTTCGCCTTATTCTCATCGTTTACGTTTGCTACTTTTATTCGTATTTGTACTTCTACAACTGTTATTGGCATTTAAACTCCACATGACTGCCGTGACTTCCGCCACAAAATCACTCTGGCAACCGTTAAACACGTGACCCTACCCTTGATTTTTTCATTGTAAGCAAAAGTTAAACACTAGTTGCTTATTGAACTCTTCGTTCCCGGGAACCTCACATTTTTACTAAAGTTGTAATTACTGAATCACGAAAAAATAAATGTTGCACAATTAATCAACTACTAGTAGCATCCAACGCTGAGTTTTGTTTATGCTTCCTCCTCAACTCTCCAATGCGGGCAATAGGTTACCATCCTCCTTTCACATTAAATCCTCCTCACACTTAAATAGCGTCCCACAAAAATTCGCATATAAACGGTGGACAGCACACGTACACGTAGACGTAAAAACGTCACTAATGGAAATAGTGCCAAGCTTGATTTCACTTTGTTTCACGTCAAGAGCACGCTTCTTCTTCACCATCAAAGTTAGCCACATAAATCACCTGTCGCGACGAAGCTGCCTGCAGTTGCAATAAAATTACCATCTTCTGCAGGCGCCATACCCTAACAATCTCCACAGATCACGGACGAGTGCATTTATTATGCGTAATAATAATCCCCAGAAAATCTCTAATGACAAGGAAGCCCTATTAACTCGATATGATTAAGTTCACTTTTCTCCTGCCGTTGCATTTGTTTACTTTATTGTAAGGATAACGATATCGGAATGACGGGAAGGCTGCTATCAAATTACATCCACAAGCGGGCACGTATTTGTATTGTTATCTTGATTATTATTGTTGCTATTATTACTGCAACTGCACGTCAGTACCCAACTGATTTTGCAACGATTCAGGTAGGAAGGAGCCCCACAACAACTAAAACGAAACAGCACACAACCACTCGACGATGATGATGACAAGGAAGCACAAACAACAAGATAAATTGTTGCAGATACAATATATACAGAGAGAGAGAGAGAGAGACGCACAATATATATACATCCAGTATCTAGGTAATAGGGGAAAATAAACGTGAGAAACTACGACAGACGGACGGACACCACAACGGAACCGAGAGGAGAATGATCTGCCGCTGCTGCTATGCTGGTGCTGATGATGGTGATGAATTGTGTGGTGGTGAAGGTAGATAGATGATGATATCTGATTACGTGATGCGAACAATGCAGGGAATAAGCGTAGGTATCATTATGGAGAAGTGAAAAGGCCACGAAAGGCGCACAACAACAACGGACGGGAAAAAGTCGGGTTGGCAATGCACTAAGCGATTGGCAATGGCAGCTACAACTTTGGAATATGTACACATACGACGACGTTGTGCATTGGCGAAAATAAGTTGCAATTGTTTGTGCAGCAACTTTTGTGAACGAACCGAACCGGGTCCCTATTTTGAAGGAATCAAAAATTTATCATACCTCACTTCATGCCATCCTGGGAAATACTGCTGTGAAGTAGGAAAATAATATGTGGGGAGAAGCGACGCCAAAAAGAGGATTTGTCAAATGGACTAACACTACTACATAACTACATTTTATGTAGCTGGCTTTTCTGGCTGGATGATTGTTGTCGTCGTCGTCGTCGTCGTCGTCGTGTAGTTGGCAAAAGGGGGCGACTTGTCTTCAAAGGCAAGCAATAAACAGCAAGAAAAAACAGCTTACACAACAGGGGAGTCGTTCTCGTTCTTTTTTGTAGCTTGACTTTTTTTTACTCAAGAAGCAGAAAAGGGCATTCACTCTCACTTTTCACTTTTTTCTGCGTCTTGTTCACCTTTTCGGTGGATGAAGCGTCGTCGTCTCTGCGACTGGTTTTGCATGTTACATAACATTATCGTGTGGTGGGATTATTTATTAGATTATGCATACCTTGTAGTATAATAGCATCATGGTTGGGTTCTTGCAGGGCGGATTGGATAGATGATAGGGAGTACAACAATCACAACAATAACCAAGTCTCAACGGTCATGGAACGATGGCTACACTGTTGTAAGGAGACACGGGTGGGGTGATGCAATACACATGTTTATGGCTTTTTTTCTGTTTCCAGTATCCCTCCCGCTCCGGGGAGGTCTTCACTGTAAGAAAGTCAATAGTACCGGAGTGGAAAATTAAACGGAAATGACAATGGCCCTACCGGCGACAATTTGAATGGGGGTAATTTCGGAAATAATAGTGGTACACGTGGGAATAAATGGAAGTAAAACGATGTCATAAAAAATATCTAATCCTAATGTCAATCTGAAAGATGGTATAGAAAAAAGGAAAAAGGTTATTTCACGGATTCCATGCCAACTTATATAACGGATATATAAATAGGGCGAAAATTCTCCAGTGTGTTGAATTTTTCGCATAGAGTTGACAGCATAGATGGAGGCGCAAGATATGCAGTTGGCTTCAGTATGGAGCTGACAACACACGATATTTTCTTGAAAGTGACTTTGTTGCAGGGACTCGATACAAACAACATGAAACGAAAGCTAGTTTTTATCACAGTCAGGAGTGTAGATGGCAAAACTGGAAAAAACTGGTAATCTTTTACTGGAACACAGAAGTAGACTTAAACGATTTGTACACCAGTAATAATCAGTCCTTTATGCATGTGGTTGAAACGGACACGTTCTGGGCTTTGCTTTCTTTCAGTAATAAAATGCCAATGCCAGTATAGTATTCGTTGCACGGTTGTCCTTGAAAATTGTTGAGATTTTGCACCAGCTAGCGAACATTGAGTTTTGCATTGTTATACTTGCCAAGATGATGACGATGATGATGATGATGGGTTGAATCAGATAAGCAGTCGGGGGAACAGCATAAAATGGAAACGATGTTGTTGGTACTCCTGCTTGCTCTTATATGTTGCACTTTACTCCAATACTATTGCCGAGCCGTCAGGAAAGGTGAAAATGTGTTTCTATTTCATGAAGTCATGACCATGGGTACGAATGCGAACACACAGTTTTAATCACAAGTTGAGATAGCACCGTTTCGTACCTGTTTTCGGGTACCCATCGCATGTCATGCAGCAGTATTCCACCTTGGCACATCACTATACAGGTTACAGCAATTGTTTCTCCACAAGATACACGACAGGTACATTTGATTAGTGGGTTTTATTATTTGGCAGGTAGATGTGGTAGACAAGAAAAGTATGACAGGTGCGAGCCGGGGAGTGACATATGGTATTGTAGTGACGGAGTTACGTCGTATGATGTGCAATTATAATTATTTTAAAAATTCCACAACACTTTCACAAGTGCAAATGTATGTACTCGGTAAATTTAATGTTACATGGAAAATATAATGAGAAATGGGGCTATTTGCACAGGGTAACTGCAACTGCCAGTTGTAGCCGCACTAGAAAGTAGATAAAGTCGTAATTATACGAAAATGTAAATTGGGAACTAATTAAACGGGAAAAATGATACAACAATGGGGGGATAATTTGAACAAATATATTTGATTATTTCATTTTGGACTGGTTTTATTTCCTGGTGTACGTCTGGGCTCAGTCAAACTTAGAATTTTTTACGTGGTAGTTTGTGAGGTGAGAGACTAACAGTTTTTACTGTTGCTGAGCATCTGCTATTTTATGCAAACTGGCCTTAGTATGTTGTTACTTGTTATTAAAATAATATCCTGTATTTTTTCTCTATGTTTAAACAGTATCTAGGTAGTAAGTAGTAGCTACGCATTTTAGTGCAAGTAATTGTTGATGGTTAATATGTTTACGAGAAGCAACAATACAGAATGTATGGCAGTACTTTAGTACATTCGTATCATAATTTTGTTTGGTTAATGCTAAGCAAAGCGTGTAATATATGCGTTCATTTCAATTAGTTCTATTTCTATGGTGTTGATTTATTGGGTCTAGGAATAATTACCGACGAACACTGTTACATTGCATAATCTGTCGACAGACAACAGCTCACGGAGATGAACTATTGATTTCAACCGGGCATTGTGCCGAATTTGAAATATGTAATAAATGCAACGAATTCAAACATAGTCTGAAGTGTAAGAGTGTAACGTATGATGTATGATTTGATTCATTTATAAACAGTAATCATATCATAACCTTGGAGGAATGAAGAGTATGGTCGAAAACTAGACGCTATCTTATCTTCTCGCTGGCCGTGGTTAAACAATCAAATTTGGGAAACTGTGGTGTTGCAAAAATGAGGCTCCTAATGCAACGTCGTTTTGAAACATCGTTTTCTTCCATACTAAAATTTACATACAAATGAGACGATGAAAAATGCTTTTATTAAATTGCAAGTTAAGTTTATATGTCATCCTCATTTACTTGTCGTAAAATATAAATTCGCAAATGTGTCCGGCCAGAATAAAATGAATTCGACCGTTTATCCCATATATACACCGTTTTTCGACATATTGGTCCTCGGGGTGGGATGCTCTGTCCAAGACTACCCGCTTGTAGTTATTTCTTTTCCCAACTGTCGAATCATTATGACATGCGCTGTTAGACAGCCTCTAACGAGGCAGGCGACATACTACATATAATTTGACGTATTTTGATAATAATCAATGTTATCGGTGTCAAATTCGAAATTCGAAATTTGAGAAATCCATGAATGAAACAAAACAAATTCGGCAAAATAGGGTGTTAGAATATTATTGTGTTAGAATTACAAGGATTATATAATTCTTCAGCTATTCGGGTCGTTTTTTCTGAACTCTGCTCAACGCTTGTGGCCCGTACATATTTTCGATGATATCACTGTGTATTGTGCACTTCGGAAAGCACGTAACTTTTATTTAATTTAATACGTACGGTACTCACGCAATTTAATACTCAAAATTATTGACTTAATGAATTTCGCATTCCATCATACATATATGAGGACAAAGTAAAGGAATTTAACTAGGCTCCCGGTTCAATGTACAAATTTCGATTTGTCATGCCACGTAATGAATTACACCGGGCATACATATTTACGGTATGATTCATGCAGACGCAGGTTTACATTAATTGCAAGTCTTAGCCGCGGTGGTCCACAGAGTGACAATATGTGACCTTTCACATTTTGAAGCACTTGTGGAATTGCAAATTTCAAAGGAGCTTCGTAACAAGTGACCCTTTATCGGCATACGAATATAGAATTTAAAAATTTCTTTCCGTTCTCGAGATATCAGGCGGAAGGATGGACACGCGGACGAACAACGTAAACACAATGAGAGACTTGTTCACAAAAGCATGGGCCCGTGATCTGATATGATGCTGTTACACAAATGCGCGTATAGGTATACTGACAGGTTAACTGCTATCTGCATTTGATTACAGTAACGTAGCACAATACCTCCTAGTTTTTGAAGTTTCAGGTTCAGCTGTAAACATTTAGAAAGTAGTACCTCTATACTAGTACTTCATGACGATAATATATGAAATATACTGCTAATTATAAATTATGGGCTGCAGATATAAGCGCATGCGTATGTATGCTGGCATGAATTATATTTTTGCACACAAATGATTGCTAGATTAAAGATTATGACTATTTTCGCAAGTCGGTGCTACTTAAAATACTGCTAGTTGGCTGGCGTGGCTCAAATTGTTGTAGTAGCGGATTGCAGCGCTAGCACTACACCGGAACCGGAAATGACGTCATTTGGTTGCTGAAATATTAGATTGACTGGCTGTTCTCGTTCAGACCAATACACACGTAATATTGCCACGCCGCTTTATTGCATCTCGTTCACGAATCGTGGAGATGCTAGTTTAGTTGGTGTTTATAACGATTCATATCGCATGCCGACGTATCTTAAAGATCTTTGTGTTATTGGGGAATATAATTGCTCGGATATACACTCATATTTGAAGCTGATAAAATATTCGTTGTTGCCATTTCTCCACCTTGACCTAATGAATGCTATGCTATGAATTTTAGCAATGAAATCCATGGATCATCAAACTGATCATCCAATCATCAAGTTATATAAGGTGACAGGTGACTATGTAAAATAATGGAAAATGTTGGTCTTCAACAACAGAACTGATGACAATTAATGAATGAAGTATATTCCAACGAATTAATTTTTTAATTTAACGGCAGCGCAGCTGAAGAAGTCATAGTAAAAGAGACAATTTATTGAAAGAAGATAGATGTTTGCAAAGCATCAACATCTCGGCATTATGTCAATATTCAAATCAGTAACATGATCATTTTAATAATAATAATAGTAATTCACAATTAATTATACATCTATAATTAACCATTACTAGTGCAACACTACCATGGCTACATAATTGATAATATGTATTTTTTCGCCACACATTCAACATTCTCAGCATCATTCCTGCATCTCATTGCCAAAATATTATATTGTGATAATTTAAAAACACAAATTGCTTTGTTTCTCTTACGCAGGCATTGTTATACATAACGTTTGGTGCAAGGCAACGATTTTTTTGCAAATGAGTGGCTGTTACAATCATAGCGTTTTTCTAATAATAAACATAACAGTTATTATTACGCGTGATCATATAAATGACAGTACCTTACAATAATTAAAACGAATATACATTTAAGAGTGTCAAACTTACGTGTAATAGTAGCAGCAACAAACAAATCTTCGTGTGTACTTTTTAATTTTACGAAATCATAGCTATCAATAACTTTTATTCTTTCAAATGGGCAGACTGTAACTTTTTCACTGCAGCAGGTGTGTAGAGGTATGTTGTTTTTTTAAAATACAATTCTTGTGTCACTGATTAGCTGATTAAGTTCGAATTTTTATTTTGTCTCTTTTGTGTTCGTGTAAGTTAGTGTTTTTTTTGTAGCAAATAAGCCCTCAAATCTAGTTAAATTATCATTCTTTACTTTAAAAGAAAGAAGACAATCTTGAACAATTTTTCGTGATGATAATATTTGTCTCCTATTTTCACACATACAGTGGGCGTTTTAAAAACTGGAAAATAACAGCAGACTCGGTCGGGCGATCAAGAACAAAAATAGCAAAATCGATCCAGTACAAAATACACTTTGGCTCTCTTACACCCTTCAAAACTCCTCGTCAAAACCACCGTTCTTTACCTCTCCTTTCAAACTAGCTGGTTCCGTTACTAACCCATGGTCATATTTTAGACCACGTGTACAATAATCATCACTGTAGTTTTTTTTATGTATTTAACAACAATTAGTAATTCAGCAAGAAACAGCAGATGTGATGAAAATAACGTAAAACAAACCTAATAATAAAAAATTAATAATAATAATGATGATTTTTCTGACTATGTTCGTTCCCTTTTTATATCTTCCTGTTTCCAGTCTACAATATTTAAAACTGACATGATTAATACATGCAGTACATACACCCATAATACTACACATTCATGATGAAACAGTTAAATAATTAGGTACTACCAGTAACATTTTCCCCCTTTTACATATGTATCTAATTGAATGGGATTTTCCTGGTCACAACACACAACGGATCAATTTTTAAAATACCCCAGGCAAAAAGAATATAGAGCCACGGCCATGACGTTATTGCTGTAGGGGAAAAAATAACTATAGCTTTACAGCAACGACAATAAAAAATAATTTAAGGTTTCCACCTTGAGACAGACAACGAGGAAGTATATAATCATAGGTATATAATAATATTTTATGTATATTTAATAAGTACAAACTGTTAATCTTTGTTTTGCATACAATTTTTTTTAGTATAGCAGCGGCACACTTGAATGATATTTTCGTACTTTAAACATACATTTACACTTCCGCAGCATGGTATAGCATAATACATTGGTATATACGGTAATAATTATTATTACAATAATCAAGTCAGTAGTTACTTTTTTGTTTGTGTTGTGCGATCCACTTTTTACGCGGCTTTAAACACTTGTTCATTTTCTGGTTGTCGGTATTTATTACTATTATTGTAGTTGTTAATTAAACTAGCTTTTTTCTTGTTGCTCCAAAACGCCAATCGTAACTATCACTAGTATTACAAAGATAATAATATTTTCTGGCAATAGTGTGTGTGTACAAGTAAAATTCTCGTTTATCGTTAATCCACCGGTCCGGTTGCACTTATCATTTTCCTGTCTACTGTCATTGCCAATATTACTGTCCTGATTACAATATTACTATTCCTTAACAAGTAGTTTAAGTATTGGAATATATAAACATTTCAATTAGTTGTTATTGTTAAATTCTCTCGCATTGTTCTTCTGGCGTTTACAACGACCATAAAAACTTGAAGATAAAATTACCTTCCACTTTATATACTAATAATAATATTATGACGCTCACCTTTTCAACAAATATTACCGCTGCTTTAGAAACTCTTTTTTCTTAGTCTTCCTACCGCACCCCCCGTTGAGCTGCATATTGTGTGTCAAGTTGTCAATATGGTTAATAATGTTTTGCAGCACAATGTGTACAAACACTAGCTATCTATAAGTTTTTTTCCATTGTCGTCTTTTCCAACTATATCATGGTACACGCCTTTTTTATCTTGATAATTATAACTGTAGCAGTAGTAAGGAATTTAGTTAACGAAGTGTAAAAGTAACAATAACAATGAATATAATTGAATGTTTCTATTACCATGATACCTTAAAATATCCTGTACTTCAACGATATCTTTATATATTTTTAGTAATAACATATTTGTATATACATAGCAGTATTTGCATATTATAGGTATTAGAAGTACATAATAACTTTTTTTCTTATTGTTTCTTTCATTAATTTTTTTCTCCCTCGGAAAAAAGCCGAAAGGTGGGCGCAATTGCTCTTTTGCTTGAATATAAACAATTTTTTAAAAATATTTTTATGTTGGTATCTTTTATCTCAGTAGATTCTCAAAACAACGTAGCAGACACGTCAAAACATGCAGCAGCGGAATTAGTTATCATGTTTGACATATATGTCATCATCATTTCTCTTTTAATAGTTTGCATGTGTATTAATTAGCAGTTAGTATCACTTTTTTGTTTTTGTCGTTACATCATACGAGTGATTTCAGCAGGCAGGAACTTGAAAAGGAACATTATGTTGTTAGTCACTACTTATTTAAACTTCAAGATATTGCCTCTCGTTACACGTATTTTTTCGTTTTAGTATGAGGTTTGACGTTTCTTCTTTCGGGGTTTTATAATAATAATAATGGCTGGCTATCATCACTGGGCTGTACAACGAAGAGAGTTTTAAGTAGTGGTAATAACAGCAATAACACTAAATATAATAATAATATCCATAGCAACAATAACAATCTAACTAATAAAAATGGTGAAGACTATGAAAAGTCTGCTGACTACTCAAAGTTTAAATGTTTATTAACGGTATCACGACGACGCTGTTACCAATAAAGAAACAGGACGTTGCTTAATGTTTTTTTTTTAAATCCAGCATAAGTAATAGTATTAAAAAGATATTGAATACATATATATGTGTATGTGTGTGCATATATATTCCCTCTTCCTTCGTAAAATTAAGTGTACCCAAATTATGTCTGTGTTGATGGATGTTACAAAAATGTATGTATGTAGACAATGTTGTTGTTGGCAAGGTTTAGAAGAATGAGATGTGAGTTTTGAGTGCATAACTTGTGTATGTGGGTGGATGGTAGCTTATGGTAATTGATACCCCATATACAAAATAAGTACGGTACAATAATTAGAAGTTGTAACAACAATGATGTTATGGTTTAAATGGTTTAATAATCGCTACGTTTCTTATATAAAAGCTTAGTGCCACCTTTACATTTTTAACAGCCAGACAAAAAATTAAAAATAGGGTAAACAAAGGAAAAACAGATCTTGGTTGTGTAAAGAAAATTGTAGAAAACTGAATACGTTCCAATTTGCAAATAGTCGGGTACTATTAGAAAACACTCTTGTTGAAAGATGTATGGTAATAAAGTTTTTCGAAGCATGTTAAATATTTCTTGTGGAGCTGCACGTTTGCTTGGTCATCATCATAATCACGAAATTGTCGTTATGTGAAACTAATTCTTTTACATTATCAATATTTCGCTGTGTGGTTTTAGATTCTTGAACAAAAAGAATAAAAAGTGCAAAATAGTTTGGACATGATAGTTACAAAGTTATAAGAAGAAGAATGCGCGCAAATAAAAATTTTGACAAGAAAAAGTAATTCCAGTTGCAATTAAAAGCTACTAATTTCTTCTTTAACATTGTCCAAGTAGTGTATTGTGTATAGGTACTATGCACGACTACTATTATTACCAGTAATCATATAACAAGAATATTATTCTAAATGATGGAGAGTAGAGTATATATAATAGTAAGTAATTCTTATAATAATTTTATATAGTTCATTCATGGTAGTGTCTAATAAGGTAGAATATAGGTAGAACTAAATAGTATTCAGTGTCTCTAATTGATTGAATCATTTTTTTGATAGAGAATGTTAGGTCAGCGAGTAGGGAGGAGGAGACTAAGAGTTGGAGAAGTTCCGGAGGTTAGCAGCACCACCTAGCGGCAAAGGAAAGATTTTTTGTTTTGTAGATTTTTTGTTTCTTGGCTGATTTTTTAAATTGTGTGCTAGTGTCAACAAGAGTACACAGCGCACACAACTTTTACTGCTGCTTACACTCTGAATTAGCTTTAGCACTAGTGTTGTCACGCTTACGATTGTAGCGGGCTCGGCCACCTCCAGCACCAGCTGCTGCTTGACCACCACCACCACCGTGGCCGCCGGAGGGAGGAGCATTTTCTTCCTCGTCTTCTTCATCCCCCTCTTCGTCATCCTCCTCCTCCTCTTCTTCTTCTTCTTCATCATAGTCGTCTTCCAAAGCTTCGCCGGTGTAGTAGAGGACAGCACGAGGAACGATGCGTTCCCGAATGTATTGGCCAATTTCAAAGTCATTGGTGAGGCGAATTTGTGTTTCTTCATCGAGCTCAGCGTCATCCAACACTAAATATTATTACAATAAAAAGTTAATTTTTGACTTAATTTTATAATCGTAGCAACATAAAATAAGAGAATATTCCAACACCGATAACTTACCTTCTGGTGGATTGAAGAAATCAAAAAACGACGGTACCTCTTCAGTCTTGTTCACCATCCTTATGGAACCTCGCTGCTTGTGCTTTTGTTTCTTACGAACCACACGAATCGTCACGTTCTTACCCTTATTCCAATCAATTTTACAACCCTACCCAACAAAAACAATTGTATACTTTTGCATGTAAATACTTAAGCAAGAAGACAATTTTGTGTTTATGAAAGTCAAATATCTTTGGTTCATCAAAACTTACTGAGCATTTAATGATCTCTGGACCTTCAAATGAGAATGGGTCGAGAGAGTCCAGTTCACATTTCATTTCGTACGTTTTGGTTAGCACTTGATTAGTGAAGTATTCATTATTGGAGAAGTGGAAAAATAATTTGAATCCCTAAGGAGCAAATAAATTTATAGTTAGTTGCTGCAGTTAATTTAGATTCTAATGTTTGCCATATATTATTAGTTTCTATGAAACAAATATAGTTAAATAAACATACCATTGGCTGAGTAGTCATTTCAACTTTAATGTCAGTGAGATGCTTAAGAATAGGTTCATCATGTTCCTGTGCCAGTTCGGAAAGCATCTCAACATTTCTAAAGATGGTCAACCAAAACTGGGGAATGCCAGATACAGCCTCTTTTCCTCTGTGGTCAAAAATATACACAACCTTTACTATAATGAATCTACCACCATTACATTCTTAAGCACATCTTTAGAAAACTGTATCAGAATTTTCATCTTACTCTTTCTGTTCATTTTCCAGTTTAAGCTTATTGACAGAATCATTCAACTCCTCCGTGTCAGAGTCAGAACCTCCCAAAGAGAAATCACATTCAGCGTCATTTGGCTCGTGTTTTCCTAACACGATATCCTTCCGCTAAAATAAAAAAAACGAGGTTTACATACGCTATGAGCAGTATAATTAGCACGACCTATAAGGGTTGGTTCTGTAACGTCATTAAGGTTAAACATTACAATATTTAAAAAGGTGAACACGCTAGTGAAATAAGTGGGAAAATAAACGTGCAAGTTTTTACCTTTTCAAAGTGCTTTGTGTACATTGGTGCATACTTGACTTCTAGATCGTGCATTTCTTTAAAGAATTGAGATTCTATCTGAGTGATTTCCACTTGGATTTTCTTCAATGCTTTAATTCGCCTTTGAACTTCCGGGGGTACATCCGGCGCATCCAGATCCAGATTCAACGGAAGATTTGACTGATTATGTGGAACGGCGTGTTCTTCTTCTTCCTCGACGCCTTCGTCAACTTCCACATCCCCTTCCGCGGGTTGGGCCTTTTCAGGGTCAGACATACTTACTTATTTTACGTTTTCAGTCCCGCTACTCTCAAACCTTCCACTGAAGTTGTTGTTACCCTAAAAGCAATGAAACAAGTTCACAATTGAGATTCAAAGAAGCCTGTATTTTCCGAATACTCAATTTGTATGGGCACCACATACGCTGTGCACACGCTAACAACTTAATCCAATGATGTACTCGTAACGACGATGACGATATGACTAATCATTTACAATTCATGACTATGACTACACTAATGATGGTGCTGATGGTACTGGCGGTGGGTGACTGGGACTACAGCCACGTGCTTACACATGCCAAACCTTACCCAAATAGCATATCAGTACTCGCAATCATATTATCTCGTATCTTAATCCTTCCAAAAAAAAACCTCACACTTACCTCATAATACCATTGACAAGTACCTTCTGAAGACGAACTCTGTCACCCCTCGTCTTTCCTACTTTTCTATTTTAAATTATTAAATGACCGACTCATTAATTATCCAGTCTCAATATTATCTTACCGTTTTACGTAACAATCCCGTCTAGTCTACCACACGCTCGCGTTCGCGGTCTCCTTTCCAGGACCACACAGCACTCCTCACAAAAACTAAATTACTTCGCCGGTAACAGCCACAAATTCCCCAATTTCCCTCCTCAATGACACTTCTGCCAGTTATTCGATGTCCCGTTATAAAAATTTCTCTTCAAATCTTCTCTGCCGTCTTTAAACTGTTTGACTCCCAGTCGCTAAGATAAAACTGCCAGCTACTTCTCCTACTGCTGCTGCTAAGTGTGTGCTGGCTGATTTTAGTACCACTGCTACCAACGTTGAGTGGTACTAGTAGTAGTAGTACTGGCACTACTTGTAGTAGAGGTGGTACGGTACCCCAAAAATGCAAATGATAATGTGTGGTGTTGCGGTGGCGGTGCTGCTGTGACGAGTGAAAAGAACAGAAAAGCGGTCTCAAACTACACACACACACAAACACACTCACTCACTCTGCCTGTGTTTGTGTGTGAGAAAAAAATGTGCCTTTTGGACAAAGCAAAAAAAAAGATCATCTCGTCTTTACTGCCTTCTTCTTCTTGTTGAATGCCCTGAGTGTTGAGTGTGTGTGTGGATGGATGGTTAGTGGATTGAGCTCGCTGCCTGCGTGAGTGACTTGCCTCTCTGCTGAGTAACAAAGTGGATGGATAGATGGATGGATGGAAAAGTAATGGAGTAGTAGTGATGGTAGCACTCGTAGAAGCAATGCAATGTGAACGAGTGTTCTGCTCCTCGTCGTTTTTTTTCCTTTTGCGTTTTAAATAAGGTTTTAAAATCTAAAAAAGGTGTAATAACATTATATTAAGTGGCAGTGTGGTACTCTAGATATGTTCATTGTTGGTATATACGTCGCCTGCATATAATAGCAGACTACTCAGACTCCGACTACAAGAAGAGAGGAGACCAAGAGACAAAAAAGCATGCTGGCTGGCATGCATGCTGCTGCTGCTTTCATTGTATCATCATCATCGTGATCGTGGAAGCAGACACGATGATGATGATGCTTTTGTTGCTTCGTTCTCCCTCGCAGTAAAAGTATAACCTCCATGCTCTACAAAATCCACAATATAATTAATTTCTCGATTCTCCCTGCTGCAGCTTTAACTATTATACAGTACTACTCACTCTTCTTGAGCATTATGTCGTCGTCGTCGTCCCACCACACACAAATGCAAACGGCAAAACGGGCTGCTTGAGCCACAATAAAGAATATAATGTACATCGCTTTGCCGCACGACGACCAAGAAGGATCGCTCATTCTCAGGATTATTCTGTTAGTGTGGAGGGCAACGATCATGATGAGGATGATATGACTGTTTAGTAGAGTATGAGTAGACTCGGTCGAATCGGCAAAACGAACGGAAAAAATTGTTGGGCCATACATGCATACCAAAATACGGTTCGCTTGCATGCACATACCAGGATTATTATAATGGACTGTGTGCTTTGTCCTCGTGGTATGGCGGTGGTAGCTGGCGACTCGCATGGTATAGTGGATAGTGGTCGTTATGGGAGGGGGGTAGCTGTAGTGGTGGTGGTGGTACGGTGGTAGTACATGTGGTGTGGTAGAAATAGAAAAGTACAAAGAAAATTACATTATCATCATTTCTTTCTCTTCTCCGTTTTTGCTGCTGCTGCTCATTCTCAATAGCGATAATAGTTAATAGCCGTCCATCGCTCCGTTCGTTCATCTAACAAAACCTCTAAAGTCGGTAGTCGTTACATTTTCTGACTCAAGCGAAAAACTTGAGGGTTTTCAATTTTATGCTGTTTTGTGTGAATGTGAAACTCACATGACATCCACATAGAGACACACGACATGCACGACTACTGTGGCATTGGCAAATCTGCGGCAGAGAGAGTAAAGTAGAAGAGAGAAGAGAAATGACACGATGAGAATAATCTGCAAAAATTAATATAAACGTAAAACAATTTGGGAACGGTCAGATTGCGAATATCGTGCAGGGATGATTCTGTTTTTATACCAGCAACACGAGAAACGCTTGTGCGTTTAGAGATGAATGGCCCCTTCTGTAGTCTGTAGGTATGTGAATGCAAGTTAGGTACATCATTCCGAATTCTGAAGGCGATATCATTAAACCAGGTTGTAACATTTGCGTTTCAACAGAACGTGGACGGTCCTGTTTCTAATGCAAATAATGAGTCGGAGAGGGAGAGAGAGCAGTTTCACAGAAGTAGATTTTTCATTTTAAACTGTTTTTTTTGTTCTTAATGCGTGAGTCAGGTGCATTTTACAACATTGCGTTCGCTCGATACTAAAAGAAGCTAAATGAATTCTTTTTGAAGCATTGATGTCTAGCATAGAATTTTGCAACCCGACACCGCTTCTACAAACAAGACAAGATGAGTCAGGACGAAGCAACGACTCAAGAAAAGTGCAATGGAGAAAAACGAAATGGGAAAGTAAGGAAGTAGCGATACAAAGAGGCAAAGTAGATAGTATATATGTGGTAACAACTTTACTTGAAACTAGTAAAATATTTTTGAAACGTTTTATGTGGAAGTTTATATGGAATTTTCCAAACTAATTTTTTTTAAATTTATTACAAATAAATTAAATGAATACAACAGTCATACAGCGTCCATGTTCAAGAGACTTTCAAAGGTCTGAATAAATAAAATTCGACCAATTCATTTATAAGTAAAATCCTTGTATATGAATAATGCAGTAGAATAAAAATTGATGGAATCAATTGACATGGTGGATAACAGAAATATATAAATACACGTAAATAAGACCGCCAAAATTATTAAAAGTAATAATGTTTCACTGTGAAGGGTTTACAACAAAACTTTATATAATTGTACCTATCACATTCATTATTATTAATAACTGCATGTCCGTTTAAAATTGAGGCAGCAAGAATCAAATCAGGCCTCGTTTTGTAGCCTCGCCCAGAAAATGTAAAAGTTTTGAAACAGTAAATAACTTACAAGGCGGCTTATTGAACAATTTTTTGTCAGACTTACAAAAATTTGTGATCTACATTTTAGTACCGTATGTAACAATATACCGACTTGTGGTAGATATATCAACACTGCACAAATAGAAACTTCATTCTCAAAAATAGAACGTTTTATAATATATTATAGGTAGTATTATTTAAATATTCAAAGTCTAAAAATGGGCGAATATATTACTCTACTTCTGGTTGTTAGTTGCTTCTATTATACTCAAAATTTGAAATTTTAGGGAAATATTAGGATTTTGGGACAACATTTTATGTAGTCACCATTTGAGATGTACTGAATTTTTCTAAAATTACAATGGTATTAATGAAGATAGGCATTTGTGACTACTGATTCAAAGACGGACGTACTACCCATGCAAATATTCTCAAGATATCAAACAGTTAATATACTACTTTCATTTCAACAAAGTCAGTTTCCCATCATTGAAAATTGAAACTTATACAAGCTTTCACCGCTTCGTGTCGCTAACATGTTTAGAGCAGCGAGACAAGAGAGACCGTGTTTTACCAATTGATGCGTATGAAACGGTTACCAATACCATATTGCATATTACGTAGAAACTATATAGACGACATCTGTTGAGAAAAAACTAAAATGATAACCTAGAATATGGAACAAAGACCAGATGCTTTACTCTCTATTATAAAACGGGGTGGGGCACAATGAAAACTCAAATTCAACATTATTATCAGCATAGCACTGCTACTACTTTTTTACCAGAATTTGGCTTTATTTGGAAAACAGGCATGCATGCGTTGAGATTGAGATATACAGGAAAATAACTCCGAGGGAAGAGACGCTGTGTCTCATCTTAAAACCAATAAAAGGTCACAACTTATTTCGTATCATGAAATCACATTTCCACAACAATAATAAGATACTAGGTGAAAATGAGAAAAGTCAACGAAATCTTGTTTAATGCAACAACCAGTAACGCTCTAGTAAAATGTAATAGTGTACGACCAGGAGCGGTTTGGTGTACTACAAACGAGACGACCTTCTATCGTTCTATCTATATGCGGCTCATGTAGGGTGTAAGAAATCTGAATGGTTATGTCATGCCACATACATGTATACATCTATTTAAAAGTCACAGCACATGGGCAGCACATGAGGAACTAAAGGCGACACTCACTTTCCTATCCTGGACACCTTCCCCCGGTTCCGACAACCTTCTCTGTTGCCTGTAAGGATAAAACAAGTGGTGATTCCTGCCTGCACCTGTTGTAAAGCTTGATATTGAATGTTGTCGATTCCTGAAACTCGACCCGTATTAGTGACACCAAATATCACAAGACTTTGCCCCGTAAGGTCACAATAAATGATCTCTGGTCTCTGGTACATTCTTTAAACATGTCACTTACGACTTATGACCTTAGTAGCTTATCAACAGTTAATCCCGTTAAAGCTCTCGAAATTATACGAATTTATACTTAATATATATGCGGTGAATTGTTACCCCTACCCCTATTAATTAATGAATCGGCTTCCCAAAATGTAATCTGGTTCTTCCATTGTATTAATCCTTGACGAGTCAAAATTGACATCATTCATTTGAAACATTAATGCGGTTGTCACCTGCGGCCTGAATATCTCATATATATTTCCAAACATGTTGGTCGTTAATAATAAAATGAAAGTTTCCATATTTTTGTTTCGTTGCGCGAGACGACTATCCCATAATCTCATAGACTAATGCTGTGAAACCTTCTATTTTTGGCCCATCCACAACACTTTGCTCCAAAAGCACGACCATCCATCCACAGACGAAATGACAATGACAAGGATGACAAATCAACAGAAAAAAGTGAACACGAAAAGTTTTTGCAGTACGTGACGATAAGAGTTTACATACATACATTCCCGCATATTTTTTTGTATTCTTATATGACTCACATTATACGCAAGTTAGAATGTACTGAATTCGAGAGAAAACTGTCGCTGCTGGTCGTACGTTATACTTTTCAAGAAACTTTTATTTTTATTGCTCCATTCCTCATTATATCATTATGACTCCAAAGTAAAAGCACACTGTAAATGTTTACATTATAACTCACTTTTTTCGTAATCTTGGTTTCGTTATTTAATATTGCAATAAATTATTTAAATTTTTTACTTCCCATAAATATATGCCTCGCTGACTGGTCTAGACACTAACGGAAAATCCGTTTTTCATTTATTTTTTCTATGCAGCATTTTGACGAGACTCGACACCCATTACATGTTACAACTTGACTTCATCCCCTCCACATTGGGTAAAATCTGTTGATGATTGTGTATGTTATTCGCATCATGAATCATGATGGTTATTTTCGATTACTCATTCTCCTCCCCAACTTTTCCCACCGCGTCATGCTCCCACAACAATGTCAAGCTCGCGGTGGTGTTCTCATCACCCTAAAAAGAAACACAACTGGTGGTACGCTCATATTTAGAACAATATACAAAATTCAGCTCGAAACTACTGTTTGAGAGCTGATCTTTGCCATCACCGCTACATTTAGCACGCATACAATAAAAACAATGGTGTATAGGAAAAATGGGAATAATAAAAAACTGCTGTGTGTGCACTATGCACTCTCCTTCTACCTCCTGCGTTAAAATAGTAATAATAGCGCAGCTAATTTATCTTCACGTGGCTCTTTCAATCTCTGCTCCACTTAGATGACTTACTTTTACTGCGCGACATGGAAACAACGCAATAATAACGTTATCAACTGGTAACAACGCCAAAGGAGTAAAAAAAATTCTGAGCTATTGACTGCTTCTTGTTTTTGTCAGACTAGAGTATACAGGAAAATCACATTTGTGTATGTATCATTTCTACGCTCCCCCTGCTACTGTTGTACCCAACGAGGGTGATGGTCTTGTGTTCGAAAAGCGGCTTTATCTGCTCTCTCGGTCGTTAAGAGTTGACGTCATTCATCTCATCGTGTCTCTCATTTCGCGCTCTCTCCTCTCTTTGCTCGTTTTCTACTACATTGCACGCCACATCACAAGTCATAACATACGTAGCACTAGTGTCATAGTCATACTACCGACCGACCATGGGACCTGCACTCTGCACACACTCTTCTGCTTATCATCATCAGTGACTGACGGGCGGATTTTCTTGTCCATCGGACTAAGTCGTCGGATGTTCGGAAATTTTTTATGTGGAAAAAATAATTTGCAGTGTGTAGTTGATAGTGACTTGTTTTGTCTTTCACGTTTGAAAGTCTTACCTATTCTTATTATACATATCATACGCTTCTATTAGCCTTGCATATCATATAAGAATGCAAATGGTTGCAGTAGTTGATGTAAGCTATATATAGTAACATCATCGCATCATCTCAGAAAGCTGTGCATCAAACACTTAATATGATTTTCCTACTGCTTTTAAAAATGTACATGTTATCCATGTTGCTCGTTCGCGATAACTTAGGAAACAGAACAGAGTAGGTAATCTACAACAACGCACTGTTCTGAGAAAAGTAGGGAGGGGCAAGGGAATGTATATAATGGATCGCTACAGGTTTTGATTTTGTGAAAAATGGAAAGAAAAATTGTTAAAGGCAACATGGGAAAAAATTCTGTACTATAACTCGAAAAATTCAATGACAAATTTTCAGGAGTACTTCCAAATATGTACTTCGAACTTCGACTCAACACAGGAAGTATCTCCGGGAGCTGGAAGAACTGGAGTTTTTTTGCTATAGAAACGGTACAATTTCAGGAAAAATGTATTTTTTTGTATTTCCTCTTTCCACGGATCAGAATTAGAATTTGAGCATGTATGGAGTTCTTGAGAGATCAGTAAAAATTGTGCATCCGGAGAAAGATTCTGCACATACGAGCAGTTCTATGCATGTGGATAAAATGGGAAAATGCATGGAGAGAATGAAATAAAGATTATGAAGGGAAGGGAAATTGAAATTGCTCCTCGTCCGTCGTCGCTTATCATCTGCCATAAGTAAGTGACTTTCGTCTTGCCCTCTCCTTCTGCTTTTGACTACTACACGAGATGCTTATGTGAAATTATCATTACACTTGGTTGCAATTGCAAATAGAAAGACTGTGACAAGTGTATTTAATAAATATGTGCATATGTATGTAGTGTGTACGTGAGTATGTGTGGGAGGAGTGTGATTTCGTTATTGCTACACTTCTATGACGACAACGAAGATAACGATGATCCTGATAAGAAGGAGGAAAAGAAACGATGCAGCATGCATAATAGGTTTTGGTTACACTACAAGTTACATTACAAAACTACAACAAATGTAATGGTGATAGCCGTGTTGGGAGGGAGGACGACGACGATTCCTCCATCCGATACGACATTAAAAAAACAACTTGAAGAAAATGCAATAGAGATGACGGAGAAGACAAATAATAAAAAATGATATTCAGAACAAGGAGACGGCGATGGCGTGTATAAACACACTATATACTCACTCGAGTGAGTTGTACAACATGATTAGCTATATTTTATCTTCATACAGGGAATTATTATAATAATAGCAATAATAAAATATATATACTTTTATACAATATTATGCTACGTTAGTAGAAACTTAGCAGAGGAGTACAGTAGTAGGAACAGGAGCTTTAAACGGGAGGTCTTGAGTCTCGAGCAAAGAAGCAAAATGAACGTATCTCTTTCGAACGAGCTTTTTGTATTTTTATGAGTGAGCGACTAAATAATATTATTACGGTGATAGTGCGGTGGTGGAGGTGGCGGTGAGGAATGGATGATGATGATATGGATACATGGATGGTAATGATGATGATGATGATGATGCGACTTTTTTAAAAAGCAAATACAGGGTAAGTCAGGAGGAAGGAATAAGTTTTTCTCTTCTACCGTTTGTCGTCTTGTTCTTCTGCATGGAATAGACAAGAGGCGAGTAACGTAATAATAATAATAACAAAAACTACAACAGGATGATAATATATCTTTTTTTCAGTACTGTAAACTTTGTACTTTAGTGCACGGAGTACTCATCCGAGAAAAAGTTGATCGTTGTAGAGTTCTTGTTTTTTTCTGTTTTTAATAATATATTATTATTTCGCATTAATTTTTACAATTACTTCACAACTTTTGAACTTCCAAGAAAAGTTTTTATTTTTGTTTTCTGTACGTTTCTGTTAAAAGTAAAAATTGATAAAACTGCAACAGCCAACAACCAAGTTTATTCGCTTAGGTTTTTTTTTATCTCTCGACGTCTTGGTAGTTTTTGGAACCGCTGACGGTTGGTTGTGTAGATCAGAACAATATTTGTAAAAGATCGGAATTTTGTGGTAGTGTTTATTTATTTAGAGGGTATCTGCTGTGGCCTGTGAAACGGATTATTGAGTGCTTTCATTTTTCTTGGTGGTAATCTCGGGAGAAAGTAGTATTAAGTTGTTGACACATTATAGGTTTGTGGCTCTAACATTTTGGCAGGATAATTAAATATCAGTTCGATTTTTCTTCGGGAAGCGAAGGAGTCAAAAGTATGTCTTCTCCAAAGGAATTTCACTTTGACGCGGTTTATCCGGAACCTCTGAGTAGACTACGACGAGGTCACGGCCATCAACACGGTATGGGAGGACTAGTACCTTCTGCAGAAGCAGGACCAACAGCAGCATCTTATAGGCGAGCGGTGAAGAAGCAAAGAATAAATCGGGGTTGTGCTGGGCGTTTCCGTACGCAACCTGTGACCTTTCAAGAAATTAAGGTATGTTTTATTTAACTTATTGTCTTGTAATTTTCTCAGTAACTTTGCCGCTATTTTATTTTAGGAAGTTGACGAGGAAAACGTTCCTGAGTTGGAGCCTGAATTGGGCTCCTCTCTCGGGAAAAGTGTTGCAGCCGGAGGAGCATCCCGGTCGGAGTCAGACCTAAAGGCAAGATTTGAGTTGTTTTACAAGTCCATCAATGATCCCAACGCTGTCGGAGGTATGAGGAGCCCCCCAATAGCTATTTCCTTTCCAGTATGCCCAGTTCACTCCAACGGGGGCCAATCACCCTCGCCCCTGTGTCAAACCACGTGTTTCCCAAAGACAACAGCCAGCAGTGGCGACAGAGGCACTGATGCTGACACGGAGTCTGTCACCAATAATCAACCACCATCACAGCTATCATCATCGGACAATTCTTCGGAAACAACTCCAACAGAAACGTCTAACACGTCAGCACCGCCTTCGGTCGGAGTCATGAGTCCAACCACTACCAGTCCTTTACTTAGCAACATTGCCGCCATTGGCACGAGAAGTAGGCAATCCTTTTAAAACCAAGAAAGTACCCTAAAGCAGGAGCAACACGACGTTCAATTTAATTACAAACAAACTTAATCGGATTCGTTTTTAATCCCCCCACTTTTCGTCAAAAGCAGCATCTTAAGGATCATTTTCTAATTCGAAAAGGACCATCATCATAATATGTAAAATCGTGCACTTAAAGGATTATTGTAGACACTTGTATCGCGAAGAGTCTGACATGAAATACGGAGTAACATTTATCTCTAACAGTCTGACTTTCGACCTTCTCTACAAGTACCCCTCTCGTCCTAAAAAAAACTGTATACTTCTACGAACGAACGTGCCTTATCTCCAAACAGAGCCACATTTACACATATACCTTTATTGTGAGCACACCTTACCTCCATGATGTTTATGAGATTGATAGAAAGTTTAGTTAGTGCTTATTCAACTTGAATGACACAAGTAAGTAGCCCTGCTTGAAAAACTTTAAAAAGAAAAAAATATTAAATTTTGCTGTAGTTATCACGTAGTCTTATTGTTACACCAATATCTCTCCCGCTACTCTGTTCTCAGTGAAACAATCACAATGCAATGTAAAATGTAGTGCAAAAAATTCACTTAACATTTACATATTACTATATTTATATACAAATCAATCACCTACATTAGAATAATATTTGTTCCGGCCGTAGATACCTAGTTAGCTATCTACGTTACCGTAGCGGTGTAGAAAAATGGGCGCTCTGCACTATTACACGAATTATCCGATAACGCCGAAGAAGATTCAAGAAGTATCATCTATGCTGTATTATAGTAAATTACTATCAATCATCCACGTTACGTTATTACTGCATTTCCACCCAAAACGCTGCTATAGAGATATCCAACATACCTATATTACCACTACTAGCCTGTAATATTGTCAATGCCGATTGAAAAGCGATACACTTATACATACTAATTCACGAATCTAACTTCGTGATGCACGTAGGATAAATTTAAAAAAGTGTAGTTAAGAAAGGATCTTAGGTTAAAATTAAGGTTAGGCACAAGTTGTACTAAACAATTTACATCCATATTGTATAAGCACTTATTACTACTAACAAAAGTCAAAGGAATTGGATTTATTTTCGCATCAAATGCCAAAATGTGTTTTATTAATCTCGAATTAGTTAATCGAAAGGTCAAGTGCTGCTGGCATGTGTCCCTTGCTTGAAAGATTGGTAAAAAGATAACTTAGTGCTTCTGCTTGTAAAAAAAATAATTTAATCTGCCGTACTTATTAGTTAATTGTGCAAGTTAATTTGAAAATACACTGAAGTACACGTATGACGTACTTCAGTAAAAATCAAGCTATAACTGAAGCCATTCATGTACTTTAGGTTTACGATGTTAATGTAATTATTATTAGTTTTATGGGTTTGTTCACGGTTAAGACTATCAATCCAGTCAGCATAATAATGTCATAAGGACAAAGATGCAAGATTAATACATACGTCTCTACGTGTATGTAAGACGTACCATTTGAAATTAAAAGTAACAGAGAACGGATATGTGCATAAACACTGCCGCTGAGGAACCGGAACTTTCGTTCCGACAGTAAATCGTTTCTGATCGGATTGGATTTTTGGGTGCTTTTTCTGTTATTTATTTGGATCGAGTTGTTAAACAAGTTTGCAATAATCATACTTTAAGAATAATATTATAATTAGTAATTAGTACATATTATTTAGTCAACAAAAATGTATGTAATACAGTTCACGTTCATGTCATGGTGAACATTATGACTGCTATTACTATTAATTTTATTATTACTATGGTTATTCTGGATCAGCTGTACATTCTGCATTTACGGAATAAATATAAATAAATAAAGTGAGAAAAAAAAACTAAAGTTATGTCTACGTCCAATGTATTTTTACTGTATATATTATATAGGATGCATTACAAAGGTCTGGAAATTGCAACGTTGCGGGAGGGTGCTTTACTATCACTTTTTACTACTACTTACGTCTACTTTGTTTTACTATTCACATGTTTACTATGACTACGATTAAGTATTTGCTAACCTATGGAGATCATTACGACTTACGTCTACTTCGTTTTATATTAACATGTTCACTATGACTACGATCAAGTATTTGCTAACCTATGGAGATCATTCTGCCATCCACCGATCCATTATCTAATGCATTATATTATTAAAAATTGTTGGTTTCTCGTGCTTGACATAAAGAGTCAACTAAAGTAACTAAAATGTAACCTGTTGGAATTTATTTTCACTTTAAAAAGATCGACATCATCATTCCTTCAAAGATACCTACAAAAAAGTGTTACACATTCAATGTATATAATTTACAAACACTACAGTGCATTTCCCTTAAACGTATGGTATGTGAAGCAGAGCCTTGTTTATACACTTTTCTATATATTCTGTAGACATACATCATGTTGATTTACATACTCCTGTGCAATGTATCTGTGCATTTTGGCACACATTTCATACGATTTCATACGGAGACGTCAGTGTCCCTGGGCCATAGCTATCCAACTCGAAAGTTGTAGCAGTTAAATTTCAAAGTTCGTGTACCGACAGAGTTGACAGACGCGGTGCGAGAAACAAAGTCAATTTCAATAACATTTGGAAACATTGGGCGTACCAACTTGCTCATCTCATTTCTAAACTCTATTGGAACCACTGGAACGGTGGTAATGATTACAAGACTTTTTACTGCCTTGAAACAAGATGGCCCCGCCCACTCACATACATCGGTTAATATTTTTCCTGCAAAAACTAATTTTGTTAGTGCTGGTAGCACTGCAGACATTTGAGCGGTGGAGCCATGAACCCAATGTATGTTACTAGCCATGACTTCCAGGTTCTCCAAGTGCTTCATATAAGGAAGCTGTACTGCTGTTGGCTGTATATTGCTAGAACAATCGCATTCACATGGAGAACACCCTTTGAGAGATAGATATTTTAGGGTGTTGCTAACCTTAGACAAAATCGTGTGGATCAAATTGTCCTCAAAAGGTAAAATGCCAAAAGAAAGTGTAAATGAAGTCAGTTGTGGAAACTGTGAAGTCATTAGCACTTTCAGGTGCTCAGTTCTTACAGCACGATCTACCTGAAGTCTACGAGTAGTTCTTGGGATATGCCAGTTTTCCATATTTAAGGGTAGGAAATTAACGATAGGTTCACCGGACAAAATAAAACATTTTAAATTTTGAGAACCAGACAAAATCATTTCAAGTACAGGTACATTTACTGCGTTTTCGCAGGGGCTGACTTCAATTTTAATATTCAGCTTGTTGAGAATAGGAAACGCTGTTGCGTTAATTAGCCCTTGTTCACAAAATCCTCTTTCTGGAATTTCCAGGTATAAGCTGACCAAACTTCTACTAAGTCGGAACAAAGGTTTAAAATCAAATTCGCTGTCTAAGCATTTGTTATTAATGTGCACTGCTGTAGGGTCAACCCGTTGCTTCCGCTGCACCTTGTTCGCCATGACATTTTCAAACTTATTCAACTTAAATTTGTCATCAATCCCTGCCAACTTCAGCTGAAACAAAGGTTCTCGTGATTTTCGAAGAGATGTGCTGACTAATTGGAGCCAGGTGGAGTTTACTAAACGACACGTCTTGACGGCAGAATAACACACCTCAGTGCCATTGCGAATGACAAACTGGATAATGTGTTCTGTCAGCTGAAAACATAATTTACAACCTAATTAATTGTCAAATGACGAACATCAGACAAATAATTCTGAAAGCTGATTTAAACTGAATTTGTCGCAGTTAAAATTGACAATTAATTTACTTTTAGCAGTATCGAAATACGATTGATATCTTACCAGCTCGTTTTGAAACACTTGATTGATGAGATCGCCATATAGTCCTCTTGCCGTTTCCATGTTTATTGTGACTACGTTTGTGGGTATCCAAGAGTTAATTAAACTGGTTTACTTGTTGAATACTGTTTTTTCTAATGACAAGACAATTAATTTTGTATATATTTTCATCATATACTTTTCCATTCAGTATGCAAATATTTGGTGATAAATAATTTAAACGGAGAATTTAAACTGTTTATTACCTGGTCTCTTAAAGTAACTAATGGTCTCGTTTGGAATGTTTATCTAACAAAAATTGGAAAAGCAACATAAAATCAATTTTGGTATATGAGGAGCGCCGAGTGCAAGTAACATTTATTTTCGTCAGCATGACTTATTGCGGCGTAATATCGAAGCATAAAGTTCTTCGACAATAACCTCCTCACTAAGGATATTCTAGTTCTATTTGAGGAATTTCAAATACTCGAATATTTAAAGTTGAAGGTATAATATTGCTGTATTGTAAGCAATCACATACATGGTTATTGTTAAACCATTCACAGAAATAAAGCTGTGAGTAGTAAATGAAGTAAATATTGCCCTATTATTGCATTTGCATATTCGTAAATTTCTGGGATATTTTAATTCGTCGACCGATTTCGAGTTATCTAAACGTTAAGTGCTCAAACATTACTTCTATAAAACACTTCTATATTATCCATTAATTTACTTCTACTTAACCGTGTTATGCGCCTCTGAACAGTGGGCACTACTACCTTACATTTGTAAAGCTTTGACCCTTTCTAAATCTGTGTCTACACAATATCGTATATAAATTACAGCAAGTCCCTGACCGATGATACTTTAACTCTTAGATGTAGACTACATCTGCGAGTTAAAGTATCAATGGTGTAAGATAAGGGATTGTCTTAGCAGTCTAATAATAAAGCAGCAACGACGAAAAGTCGGAAGGAGGAAAACATTTCAAGCAAAAGTTTTAACAAGCGGCTCATCAGTCAAGCGTGCTGCCTCGTATTAAAACGAAGAAATCCGCAAAGCGCTTTTCGGAAAGACGAAAACACTTTCGCGTAACAGTTATTTAAAGGATATTTTTTAACATATCTTCCGTCCTTACCCTCTATTTTTAAATTCTATTGTCGGCAATTGATAACTTATACCAGGGCACTTTCTGCCTTTCTCGGATTAGTTCATAGGTTAAGCGTTAAGTCAAATCTCACCTGCCTTGCAAAAGAAGATGGGGACAGAGTTGTGCCATATCATACTGCTCTACTTATGACTTATTACATGCTTATCCAAGTTACAAATAGCGTTGTTAGTACCGATGCCACAAATTTGTTAAAGATGGATGATTGATAATAATTGATTGAGTTCAAAATTACGTTCAAATATTAAACTAGCAGCCCAGCTGGCCCCTTCCTCTAATTAAAGTTCACACGACTTTTGTTCAAACTTACAAAAGACAAATGCCAAAAGACTTCTACAAAACCCCCAAATCTCTTAAAAGTTTCAACTGGCAAAGACTAAACAGAAAGAAGATTTAAACCCCAATTCTTTAACAATATATATATACATACATTGTATCTATATCATTATTACACTTTGTGCTGTATTTTCTCCAAAATAAAAAAACCCAAAGAACAACGAAAGGTCCTGAGTAACTTTTGGGGTGACAGAAAAAGGCTCTTCTTCACTACAACCCCCACCTAACCATCTATCCGCATGATTGCCAATAATTTGAATGCTGCTCTGTGAATTATTGACTACAAATACAGCACAACTACGATGTTGAGAATTTTACTCTAGCCTTGCAATCTTGCAAGTAGTTGCAAAGAGCATAACAAGTACACAGCAACAACAAACAACCAACCGTATGGCCGTATTGCGTATCCAATGCATAATAATGAACTGAAGGAAGGTGTATGCATATTGTGTTGTAGATTGTAGTGCAAAATCCTAGCATCTCGCATGCGCTTCAGTTTTTCTCGCTACTCATTGTATCCAACCAGTTCAACTCTTTCGTTGCAGCAGATGATGACATGACGATGATGGTAATGGTCGTCATCCCGTAACCATTTACGTTTTTGCAAGAAGCAGATCAAGTTTATCACAATAACAGCTTCTCCTCGTTCAGTTGCTGGGTTGCTGTTGTTATGCACAATTTAAGCTTTTTTTATCCTCCTGCTGCTGCTGCTATTTTTGCTTATTAACAGTCAGTCAATCACCCAGAGTCCCAGAGCGTACCTTGCATTGCAGTCAGTAACAACAGAATCATCTGAGTGAGTGTGTGTGTGAGAGAGTTGTTGTTGTTGTTTATGTACAGTAAATACCAGCCAGCTAGACTAGTCAAGTCAGTTGATATCCCTCCAACTAACAAGTCGTCAGCCAATTAACATTTGTCCCCTACCAACAGTCAACAGAGTGCCAGCTATCACATCTGATTCTCTGTTAGTAACACAACAGACCTGTAAGCTGAATTGAACTCCTTTCTCGCCCAAGTCCATTTAGGTAGCGTTCAAGTGATCAAGTAGAAGCACTCATCGTCAATTGCAAACGTTGGCCCCATCAAATATCAATAGCATCAAAAGGAAAATCGACGTAATTGATACTACAGCTACGGTGACGGGAGAATTTTTAAATATTAAATCTACACATGATTTCTGCTTAGACTTGGTTGTTGTTTGCAATAAAAGAGGAGATTTGAAAACTACGTGTGTTGTGGGCGTTTTGAGGAGAACCAGAAAGGATGGGAGTTGTTGTTCAAGCTTTATCAGCACCACTACTTAAGACAGTAATGATAAGTAAAAAGTGGCATTACCATATACTCTAGTCGCCAAGATAAAATGATGAAAGGAAGGTGCTGTTTGTTGTTGAGGTGGTAAGACGTATTTTCGGATCCCGATAGTTTGACAAAGAAAATGCTCTGCCAGAATTGGTGACGCTCGTAAGAATCTGGAGGTCGCAGTTGTTTATCTACATAACTTGTTTATACATAAACAACTAGTTCTTCAACACCCTTGAAATAATAAGTTCAAGTGGCGCGGTCGGTCGTCAGATCACAGGAAAGCTGCAAGGGTCGAATGATGTTCAATGGTGGAGGCGTCTTAAACTGTAAGAAAAACCCTGGTTACAAACATAATAGTTCTTATTGATCCATCCACTTCGGGTTAGTAATAATAATGAACCGTGATCGATAAAAAAGAGCAGTGCAATCGATTCATCATATTTACAATGTGACGCTGGAAAATAATCGGTTACAGTTACGAACGCCCAGAAGGAGAGCATTGTATGGATGCGAAAATAAATTTTCATTCGTTCTTTCTTCTCCTTTTTATGTGACAATTCCGCGAACTCTCTATAACAGAAACCAACATGGAATGAGCCCGTGAATCTTTCAACAGCCTTCAGTTCGACAACGTACAATTTTCGAAAGAGACCAAGCTTACGTGTTGGTGCTTTACTTTTTTTGGCTGGACTAGCAGTACTGCCAATAGAAGCCATCAACTACAGGTAAATTTGAAATTGATTTTCTGCTTTTTTACTTACTGTTAAGTCTTACATTAATACTGAAGAAGTCATCGCATAATATATGTGATAGTGGTTTACTTAAAAATACAGCGTAACAGCATTTCATTGACAAAAAAATGAGATAAGTGCCAGTGTAAATTGTATACACAGTTTTGATGTTATCCTTTGACCTTTCGATGTATTTAAATATTTGCCTTCCTATCTCATTTTGAGATTGCAAATCGTTATGGGTTTGTTAGGAATGGTTTACGATTACTTCCATTTCCATGTAGCATAGCTCTAAGCACTGCAGCGAAGCACTATGCTATACTATGCTAGTGTATGTATATCTATGACAAAAAATCGATTATCGGTTCTGCCATAAAAGACAACATTATATTGCATTGCATGACCATTCCGAGCACTATAAAAAATTAGTTGCAACTGCAGCTACAGCTGAAACGTAAGTATAATTTTATTAGGGTATTTCATATTTATGCTTCCTCTTTCACAATTCATGTCTTTCCTGAGAAATAAAACTGCGTGTATATTTATTATGCGTTTTGAAGTCAAAGAAAGACTCCGAACGCTTTGTTTTATGTTTATCCAAGTGCTCAATAGAAACCTTGGGAACATTTATTATTAGCATGTATGTATTCACTTTACAAGTATTGCTTTTGTAGTGCACCGTGCGCCATCAAAATAAAAACATTGATGCATAACCACAGTTGTAAATTTTCATGAAAGATAAACCGAAATGTTATAACATTTCCTTGTAGTAGTAGTAGACTGATACTGAAAAGAAAAGTTGTGCCGAACTAAGCGCTTTTCATGAACAATTGGTAAGGCATGCAATAAAAGGTTTGAAGTTACCAAAAATATTGTTTTCTAAAGCAATGGTTTGAATGACGGATGTTATAATGGCTTCACGATTCTTTCGAATTGGGAGGTAGATAACGCGCAGCGGTAATAGTAATGAATGATAAAACCGAGATTGTAAAAAGAACCATTCTTTAGTTTTTCAGACCAAAAGTTGTTTTTTTTGTTGGTCCGTCATGACATGGCCAAACTATATCAGGTTATGTACTAACACGGAAACTATTTGAGTCCGAGGTCAATATTGGTGGCAGAATATCAATTCGAATGTGGAGATCACGATTCAATAAAAAAAATTACATACATGATTACATATTATGTACATAAATATATGTACCACTTAATTTAATATGTATGTACCCTATTAAAACTAAATTAAAAACCTTCGCTTTCCAACGCTGTTCATCACTAGTTGTGGTCACAAATAAAACACTAATTCATTTATGTTAGGCCAAGTATAATTTAACTTTCACTTTTCGTCAAAAAATATAACATACTTGATACTATTACGGATAACTTTATATTATGCATCGGGTATCAATCAAGTTATGTGACGCCCTATATTGACGTTGAGATCCTGACATTGAAAATAGTTTCCTTGTAAGTAATAAGTCGTACGAACGAATGTCCTGGGGACAGGCGATGTGTAGGTTGTATTGTAGGTAGGTACTTGTTTGTGACCTTCACTCAATAACATGAAAATTTACAAATCTTGTGTTCTTGTTATATGTTGTGTATATGTACATAATACATATATGTATCGTATCATTGTTAAAAAATGTTTCCTGCACTTACACAATAAACGAATTGTGAAATATACCTTACGTCATAACATTACTTCAAATAATTTTGGAAAATAATTTCCACGCCAGCGCAAAGCAAAGCGCAACGTTGAATGGAACGACGTACAGTAGTTCTTAATATCACATAAGTAAAATGATATTTAAGTTCTGCCTGGCAAAACCGTCTCCTTTTTTTGTGGTGGTAAGACGATAAATACAGATTTTTGATCGCGTTCGCGATCTAAGCAATAAGCACATTTCTCCTGAATAATTGAATTTGATGATTCATGCATAGAGTAAGTTACGTTTGTTGTTGCATCATCCTGTGAATTTGATTTTTGTTTCACCTATGGTAGATACGGCTTTCCCCTATTCAGTGCGCATCCATTGCATCCATAGGGATCCTCTATTAGGTGCCATTTGTGCCACATTTTTGTCCTCCATACTTCCAATTAAGCTTTTCACTTTGCAGCACATCTTCTTGTCTCACATAACGGCCGTGTAATAAAGCAGCGCATTTAAAAGTGCAAGCCACAAACAGTAGGCTAGCTGGCTAGTACAATAAAAGCAATTACATGTCCAAGCCATTCATGCATTGTTTTTCTGTATAGTGCTGATCCATCCATCGCCATCCAACTATCACAAATATCGTTTACAACGATGCGGTGACATTACTTATTTACACCAATCGACATTTACATTTAGCACCATTACTATTATTGACTATCACCTGTACGGAATTTGCGAATGGAATGGATAATGTATAGATTTTGCGAGTGTTACTAGCAACACAGTGTAGCTTTGGGGGAAAAGCTCACAAATATTTCAATTATTTCAGTCTATAAATGCTGAGTTTAATAAATTATACGTTCCAAGGCTTAATTAATTTGCTGCTGATTGGAAAATTTACAAAACAATGTGAAGAATGTCATTTGCAATTGTAGCCATGTATAAATATTTGAAATACGACAGAAATTCAACGTGAGAAAGTAATGCATTTATCTGTAAAACACAACTCCCCATACTATTCGCGTATAAATGTATGAACCTATATAGAGCAAAACTGGGGACTGGTCGTTCATATTCGTGGTGTACAAAAATCAAAGCGATGATCCTGCAATCCAGCAAGTACCATAACCATCACCATCATCGCTCCTTGACAATAGCATACACCGCTTAAGGTAGCATATTATCATATATATAAAATTTATATAGCTTTTCGTTTACTTCTTCTAGTTCAATCCCACCAATTAATGTCTAATTTTTTCAAAGGGAGTGGCATCATTTTAAAAGTAAATATCAGGGGTATGATCACTACAGTGTGGGCTAATTCAAAAACGTAATCCAGCATTTTCTAACAAGTTTTTAAAATGTTTTAGCGTTACCGGTTTGTGAAATAATATTACATTTAAATAGTGGTATAAATTATGGAGCAATAAATTGATCTTTCTATAATTTTTTCTATAAACCTTCCCGTAAAATTTATTTAAAAAATGTGCAAGGCTCCAAAAGTGTTTCCAAGGCAATTGTAAACGAAGTGGCTGTAAGAAATTTCAAATTTCGTTGGACCAATCCATGTAAACAAGTCAGTTTTGAATGTAGTAGTTTTAAAAACAGTTTATGAAATGATGTACGTTTAAAGATATAACTGCCAAGAGCAATGGAACGACGTACGTACAGTAGTTCTTAATATGATGATATAAGTGAAATGATATTTAAGTTCTGCCTGGTAAAACCTTCTCCTTTTTTTGTGGTTATGGTGTGTGGTGAAATGAAAACAGTAACGACGGTGACACACCAGTCTTGTAAGCGAATGTAACATCAATATATACGTACATGTTAATTAGAGCCGCATATAATTGAGAGGTTGAGATGAATATAATTTGTGTTTTCAGTGTCTAAATCGATAATAGAATATAAAATGTATAAGGTTTTTATCTTACCAAACTCTCAGAAATCTCGTAAATTAATGGCATCTTGTAAGAAATTAGGCAACAATTAATGTGTGCGACATGTAAAATTTCCTAAGTTGTATTTAGTTTTAAGGTTTACATTATTGCATAGTTAAGTTTGTACCTTGTATAATTTTCAGTAATGTTACTGTGATTTTGTTTTTGCTAGGCTAGATATTCGTTCAGGTTGTGTGCAACAGGCCGTCTAGTACAGTACATTACCTATAATAGATCCTTGTGCAGTAGTATGTTTGTAGCATCAGCGTTTGAGAAAAAACGTTTTCAGAGTGAAATGTGTCGCAAGCGACAACTTACATTATAGTAGGAATTATTATCGGATTAGTTTCTCTAGCAACAGCAATCTCCTTTCAGTTTTGTTGAAGTATGCAAGGTAATACGAACTAGGAACACTGTGCTGACTACTGACTTACTTCTACTGAATCCTCACATCATGGGTTGATCTTTACCAATTAATTTTGACGGTTAAGTTTTAGTTTGGATTTTACCAAAGATACATTTTTATGTGAAACGCTCACATCGCGCATCGTACTTCCCTACTTACATTCTATATCAGTTTGGTTTGTTATTAGGAGTTTGGATACAAGTCTATAGGATAACGACTATCACAATACAATTGGTTAGCCCCCTCAACGTTATCTTGCTTGTCGTTTTGTCTGCGTTGTCGTAACGTACACATTCTTTTACAGTGTTTGGCTGTGGTTGTTGTTAAAAGCATTTCTTTACAAAATCGTGCCATTGTTGATGGAATTTCTATTTCGTCGTCAGCGTATCGTGAATTGTGAATAGCAAAGAATTGGTTTCAGTTAAAATATACGATGGACATTACGCAACTCACGCACATTCACTCATTAGTATGATTATTTGACGGAGAGACAGATAAGAGAATGTCGTGCTGCAAAATCACTGTACTGCATACGGCCGCTGTAGGTAAGTGAACGAACAAAGTTTAAAAAATGTATACATAATATACTAATGACAATATGGGTACCTGAGTAGTTAAAATATAATATAAGAATATTAATAATATCAGGAACGCTACAATGCACCTTGCATTCAAAATTTGGGGTTTTGTCGTTGCCCCAGCATCGTAGCAGGTAATTCATGCCCAAACACATGCAGAAAAAAGAATATCTGTTGTTCACGTTCTCTTGCCAAAGGCAAATGACACAAGAAGTAATGGAGTTGTGCTGTTGTGCACTACATGATCATTTCGTTGTGCGTACAGTTAATTTAACTAAAATATTAAAAGTTACTAGGTGGCAGTGCGGTTATATGATCCATTGTTGATTGTCGTCGTTTACACCTTTATGTGTGTGCGTACTTCTTTCTGCATATAAAAAGACAGGTCGGCATGGTGTGGCTGAAGTAAGATGGGAGAGGAGAACACTTTAACAAAGACAGCGTGAGGCGTGGGTAGATGGTTGTTTGTTAAAGTGTGCGATTTATTTTTTGCAAATAACTTGATTCTCTCCGTCACACTAGTTCACACTGAAACTTGTGAACATGACGTATTAATAGTATGAAAAAAGTGTTCCTGTTCTCCACTTAATACTTTAGTTAACGGTAAAAACTATAAATATAATTGTTCAATGCATCTTGAATTAAGTGAGTTGTAAAGTAAGTGAAGTGAGCCCTTTATGAGTTAGATAATTTTTGCTTGTTTTAGTCACCATACATGAAGCCATTTCAAAGGATAATAATTATGCATTGTTTCATTTTGTACGTGAACAAACGTACGAGCATTATTTAATCCAGACAGGCTGTAAAACTGTAAAAGGTCCGGTACTTTATGCGCGCTCTTTTTATCTTCATTTGCATGGTGCTGGTGTTTTTAAAGTACATGCGAGGTTAGCCTTCTCTGTTAAATTCGCCACGTTGAACATTTCGAATGAGTATATTCCCTGCGGGGTAATCTTTAGCGTCTACATATTGTGGTAGATATAGTATGTTATGGTGTGTAGCAAATGACATAGTAAATGGTGGAAATAGGACGAAAGATGATAAAATAGTACGAGTGAATGTCAAGCTGACATTTTACGAGGCTCACATTCTTTCTTCAAGTAAACGTCCTTTGCAGTGGGCCCTGCTACATCACATTGGCTGAGTGTGAGTCGTCCGGTCCTTCTCTCGTTCTTAACCATCATGTCATATACAATCAGCGCAGTGTAGTGTCAAGTGTAGTAAGATCATCAAAGTTTTTTTTATGTTGTTGTTAATTTGTTGGTTACGTCGTAAGCAGTCGTTCACCATTCTAGGGAATACACAAATGACAAGAGTCAACTAATAAAACGCCATTTATTATACACAACATAACATATAGGTATGTGCAACATATTTATTTTTGCACAGCTATGTTATGAGATAACAGTAATTTTACATCTGTTGTGAAGTTTTCAATACCGTATCAATATCACAGAAAATGAAAACATTTGCCATTTAATTTGAAATTATTCATAGGTTGTAGGTTTTAAGTTTAATTGATACGCTAAACACACTATTAGCATGTAATCATGTGCAAATATGTTTTAAAATCAAACAAGAAACCATGAAGTTATAGTCGCATTTACTGTCATGGTCTAGGTTTAGGTAAAGTAGGTAGCATGATATTATGAGTATGATATAATATGATTTTGTTTATTAATAGCAAATAGCACAATGTCGTCATCATACAAGAGCAGTAACTGCTCTTAAAAAGCAGGTACACCTGCGGACTGAATATATATACCCAGATATTTCAGTAATCGGCTTCGCTTGGTAGTAGAGCAGAGGGACAATACTATGTAGACAACGAATATTGCACAGTTGCACGGATAAATCGTTACCTAGATGGCTTGTTCGCACCTCTCTGCTATTTTCACGTCTCCTCAAGGTCATCCCTTTCGTAATATGCACGGACCAAGTTGGCATGGCTTGGAGATCATTGATCATTGCTACTTTTTTGCTGTTACTTACATAGGCATACCTTTTCTTGCATACTTACCTATTATAGTAAAGTTAAACCGCAGAAGGGGCAGCGTCATCATCGTATCAAAATGAATTGGTATGTTTTCATTGGCCAAAAAATGCATCTTTTTCTGTTGAAAGTGTTGAAGAGAACAAATTGTGCCAACATCTAGCTTACGTGGAACTGCAGCAGCAATCAACATCAGTGGGGTGTAAAGCTCAAAGAATGTCTTAGTTTCCCCCACGATGTTTCGCCTCCCATCAACTCCCAAGAGCTCAATTCCATTTCTGTCTCCATTCCATATGGTAGCATATTGATTTTTATTGATTGTTGCACGCTACAAAGCGTAGCTAGAAGATGGGAGACACGACTCAACTAGACAAATCCTGTCGAGATATTTCATCATACAAAACACGGTCTTACTCATCAGCCTACTACCATAAGGCGTGTACTCTGTGAACGTATGACAACGTATGTTCATTACCTAATTATGTTTGTCAATATGTACTTGGTTGGTAATGCCGACTTCTTATTTCCAAAACAAAAACTATTAATTCACCACATTTTGCAAGACGTACGGATTTATTAAGCAGAGGAAAGCGTGTCAGCTAGCATTGATTTTATCGCGTTTGTCTGTTTATCGTACAATGACGTAGTATGTGGGTACTACTCCACAGGCAATACTGAATATTAAAATGCTAGACTGACAAGGAAAGCGGGGCATTAAATATATTACATATCGCGTGACAGCTCCTTTAATTAAAAATATGAGCAATATTAATATGTCCATAATACAAGAATAGAAATTCCTTGGGATTTGCAAGTGGAACGTGAAATATATAAGTCCATCATAAATATTGTATGACAATTCGAGCACATTCGAAAGCACCTCGTCAAGTTGAGCAAAACTCACTGTGCAATATATGTGCATACATGATTTTTGCACAGCAGTTTTATGCTGGATTATTATGGATGAATTTGATTGTCACGTTGCAGTGTTGTCGCATTTCTCCTGTGAGACCCCATAGTGTCTCACGGTGCTTGTTCCAGCAGCAACGTTGGTAGAATAGAATGTCAACTGGCTCAAAACGTGAATTTTTCCAGGAAGACGTGAATGATACTTAGTGGTCTTCATGATATTATGTCAAATGAAATAAAAAAACAATGATAAAAAACGTTTATATATATATATCATCCCATTCCACGAACAGCGTGCAGTGTGCAGGATGCTTTATCAATTCTCGTTTAAGTCATATGTCAAAACAGTTGTGAAACGTGTTATTATTGAAAGGTTCACCGCGATTCATGGTAAATCGACAGATTTTTCTTATTTGTTTATTTGACTATCTACTTTTGTACCTGCCTACCCACACTACTTCGTCATACCACAATATCACCAGATGAAACGATTACTTAAAAATAGACTCTCTCCTCCAATATCATACCAGTACAGGTCTCATAGTAATTCATCTGAAATCAGACGTGTTGATATATTTACAATTAGTCGTTAGCTTTCTATCATTCGTCAGCAGTCAGCGATTTCACACCGTGTATATTTGTTGTCCAGCGTCACACTTCACAAGTCATGAACCTTCTTCCAATCACCATGTATGTCGTTATCCTTTCGTGAACTTTACCTCCTGCCTCCTGCTGAGTTCATTGTCATTGGATGTCATGGATTTAGTTTAGCATTAGCATTGCAAGGCGAATTAAACAACTGACAGACTAATCGTAGCTATATAAATCATTCATTAAATCAACCACTGGATATGGAGAGGCTGAGATTAATGCAAGAATGTATGCTCTTATTTTTTACACAACATGACGACTACAGCTACGCTTCCTTTCCATGGAGCTATGCTTGTCGATAAGTGACGATTAGCTTTCCCTCATCCAGCGTAATCTCTAATGCACATCTGAAGTTGCAAGATATTATATGCTTGTCTGTGATAATTACATACTTGATGAGGGTGTACATTAGCTCAATGCATGTATTGGATGGAAACCATTCCAAAGTCCAATGCATTTTTTTGTTGGCTTTCGAATAGATAAATAAAAGCATTTTCATCAGTATTTGTCGCACGAGCTGTTTGCAAGGCTAGTTAAAACTAGAAGGCCTAGAGTAGAAAAGGATTTCTTAATTTCTTGTCAAAGAATAAATAGAATAAGACACTAATAGTTAGTGGTTATGCTATACTAGCTAGGTATGTGAGTAGGTATAACGATAATCACGTATGCGTAAAACAAGGAGCAGTTCAGTTGTGCAGGCACTTTATGCAAGTAATTTGTGGTGTGGTGGGTGACGGTTTAGCTTGTTGTTAGATGTGTTGTTTGCGTTGTTACCTTATTTAGCAGCAATATGAAATGCATATAAAAACTACATAAGGATGACTAATAATGAGAGAGAGAGAGAGGCGTATACCTTTATTACATAGTTATACTTGATTGATTAAAAAGTAGGAAATGAATCATTTCAAGTGATTTATCTGACAAAATAATTATCTGTGTGTATATATGTATAATGCAGTGCACACTTAAAAATATATGGAAATATAACAGACACAGTTAATAGTTTTATACCGACAACACAGCATATTTAGAAATGAAATTGTTAATTGTTTTTATTACAGATACGTTAAGACAAGTCTAATTAAAGAAATGTGTAAAATGTGCCAGTAAAATGCGTGACGATACCAAGTGTGCATGTTTTGCTTTTATTGTACAATACAATAACAAGTAGGAGCATTCATTTTGTCCTTTAAAATAATGTATTGCTCTTCACTCTTTTTATGAATTACCTAGTTAAGTACATTAATTTGATTGATGCATTTTGTGTAAACGTGTGCCCTCTTTGCTCGATCGCTATTCCACGGCGTGTGGTAGGCGCATGTGAAGTGTTTGCGTAAAAGGAGGCAATTAAATAGAAGGAACTGAACTAGTAATCAGAATAATAGAAAATGAAATGGCAATAAAAATTGCCAATAACTCCATCTCAATTACGATGCACATTACTTGCCAGATTATGGTAACTCGCCTGAGAGTGCCAATTGAATATATGCGATTCATTTCGTATATTGTTTGCAATTGCAAAATACACCTATAACGCCTAACAAATTATTGGTACATGCACACCCACTGCTAACAAAGTAGGTACAATTTCAGGTAGGGTCAGAAATATTATCATACGACCAGTAAGCGCATTGCAAATTTTTTTTTGCAATCAACTGAAATAAATCGTTAAAAACAGGATAAGCGGGCGTGTTGATTGTATGAAGATGATATTGGTAGATTCGTTGTAGAATGCCAAATTTTTTGCATGCAACATGGGTGATCCGACATACATAAATGAGAAAAAAACACTTCAAACCTTTGTATGACAACATACGCTTTAAAATTCTATATTACTTTACCAAGTGAAGTTGCATAATTTTGATTTTGAACTCAAAAATGAATTCAGAACAATGTCATCTCATGTATTTGTGGTCCATATAAATGCTACAAAGCATCTACCACTTGTACTGTGATTTTCCTGCTAAAATACTCCTCCGGTGAGGGCATTTATCAGTTTTTTTGGGTTATAAGAAAAATCGGCAATCATTTATTTCATTCCGGCTCCTACTGGTGCCACTCGTTAAAAGTAAAAGATAACGTTTATTTTCCTTCTTTTTCCTCTCCTATCTTCTTTGATTCGTGTTATACTAATATCCGGAGGTTCCCGAATGTGTTGTTATCATTTAAAGCCTTCTAGCAACAAGAAAGCGAAATTAGACTTTCAAGAGGCGTTATTTCGTTGGTAGAGATGTTCAGAGTTGGGTATACATGATCATGATATCTTTAAAAAAAATATAAAATAATCTATTTGTGCAAAAAAGCAACATTTGTCGGGGTTGCCAAAAAATGTATATTTGTAGTGCACATGCCTAACGGCGAGTGCAGATGAGAATACATACAGGATCAAATACAAATATATACACACATATTGTCTTTCAATGAATGAGGCAAAAGGTAAAGTGAAGTGGCTTGCCATCTTGCCAAAAGCGCCAATTATTGCCTATGCGTATTTGCAGTTAATAATGTACGTTCGTTGATGACGATAATGATAAGAGTTTGAAGTTTAACGCACATGTATTGTTATTCAACACAATTCACTCAGTATAAGCAGATATACCTCACTCTGTATTTTCGTTGTTAGTGGCGGGGAAAGAGGAAGACTTCATGCATATAGTTTTCTGGGGGGTAGGTTACCAGTTGTTGTATCTACAGATCTAGGCACTCTACACACTTGATCGCCGCCACCATAAAATTGAGCGCACCACTGCACTGAAGAGTTCTTATCATGAAATGTTTTATGAGTGTATCTCAGGTATGCTAACAAAGCTCTGTAGCTTTGAAATACGAACATATGTAAAAGTAGCAAAGGTGAATATTTCTGGGCAAAAAATTGCATCGCTGCTCTCGAACAAGTGTTAAAAAGCGTTTTGTTTACGACACTAAAGGATGATGATATCGTTGGCCATTGGGTAGTTATGTTATTCGAAAGATATCAATCTCTAGAGACATATGTTTAATAGGTAATGCGACAGACAGTGAGGCACAATCAACAATATATCAGGAGTCAGGAGTGAGTGGTTTTACAGCCGTGCTCTATGGTCATCATCGTAAATGATGAAAATTCATGTTTTATGGATCTACGTACAAACAAAGTGTAGGGGAAAATGCTGACGCAATCATAAAAACGTCGGGTTCGTTACAATTCGTCAAAAAAATTTGAAAAGAAGAAAATTTCTGAGTTAGAATTTACAAGAGGAAGAATAAATCATGACAGTCCAAACGTGAACGTAAAAATCATCCAAATAAGAAGTGATTAAGAATTAGAGAGCTCTTATTATACATGCATAAAATCATGTCGCTCCATTAACTAACGTTACTACCTCACAGCAGCGTACCAACCACACACTAATGCCATTAAAATTAAACACATACATCCCCCATTATATTAACAGTGTTCTGCCGTCGAGTCATTAAAGTTAAGTATAGGCAGACAGCCCAATTTAAATGACTTGTTTGTTAGAAAAATCCTATCACAAGGAAACAAACATGCTTTATTATGTGTGTATATGTAGTATGGTTTGGGAAACACAGAAGGAAAATGCTGCAGTCGTGGTGTACGCAATGCAGGTGTGATTACGAACTTTTTTTTTCAAATGAAACTTTCGAATGCACCAGTTCATACATGTATTCATAATGCTGACAATTTAAGCCGAATTGTTAAGTACTGACAGGCAGTAATGTGTTTTTAATGAATAAAAAATGAATTAAAAGTTGCTTGCTATTAAAGTGACGGTGCATGTATAGGTGCAGAGATTTTGTTGTTAGTGTACAGCAAATGGGAAGTGTAAAAGTGTAAAATGATAATAATAAAATAATATAATAATAAACCGATGACGAAATTCTGAAATTGGGAAGACAAGTGGTGTAGGTAGTGCTATTATGCAGGATGCTTCCTACAGAGAGAGACACAGGCTTTACAATTACAACTTGCGATTTGCAATAAGTTTTTCGTTTGTATTTCAAAAGTGTAAGGAAAACGGAGATTTTTTTGCTGTATAAATTGTTGACTCGAGTCATATGGCTTGATTGGCGTAATGCCAGAGGGAAAAGTTTGATTCAGTTGTTTTTTTGCAAGCAATAATGTGGGAATAAGTTGGGCTATATTGCACTCCTTTGCCATTTTTTTCTGTTACCAAGATAGTAGTGCATCATCACAAGTAGAGTCTTGCGATCCAAGTTAGTTGTTGGTTGGTTGTTATGGAGGTAGGGGCAGAGCACGGCGGTGGTGTTACGTATTTTGTAAATGAGCCAAAATTGTTTTACGTTTGCATGTTGGAATTGGTGTTTGTACATATGGAAACAGTTGCTTTTGTGGCTTGAAGAAAGGAAGAGATGTAGATGTAAATGTCAAATTAAGGTGACGATGCAGTGGACATGAAAAGATTGTTGGAGGACGCACAAAAGTATTGCATGCACATACTTCGGGTTGTTTGGTGCTGTTAGCAATGACAGCTTTAAAATGATTAGATTGGCAACGTCAGATATTCATGAAGGTTATTTGTAGGTTTAAAACGTGAATACGTAAGTAATGTAACCTTTTTATTTTTGTTTTGCCAGGTGACTAGAAAAAGGAGAAGTAAATTGTAGTATTTCTTGGGAAGTGGAAGCGGGAAGAAGAGAAGGATTAGAGCGTGAGCTAAATTAAATTTGGTTTAAAGAAGTCAAGATGGATTCGTTTGTGAGCTTGTTTGACCCGGACACTTCGGATGAAATGCCTTCATCGTTGCTGTCCCCAATGGAGGAGTTATTGGGAAGTGTCGTTGGATCAGGGATCTCATCTCCCGTATCGAGCCGCTGCGGAGAAGTGGACCGGGATAACCTTCTGCTAAGTCAATCGCCATCATCGGATAAGCCATTTGTTCAGCACCTTCCACCGGAGCCTCAAATAGGGAATATTGAGTACAAGTTGAAGTTAGTGAATCCCACTCGTCAACGGTTTGAGCATCTCGTAACGCAGATGAAATGGCGCTTGAGGGAGGGTCAAGGTGAAGCCATTTATGAGATTGGAGTCGAGGATTCTGGTCACTTGAGAGGACTTAATGAGGAAGAAATGACGTCCAGTCTAAGAACGCTGGCTGAAATGGCAAAACGGCTAGGAGCGACGACGTCTGTGCTAAGAACAACTGTGATACCGTGTACTACTGAGCAGGCAGGGGAACATGCTCGTAATAACAACAAGTGTGGTGTCCCCACAAATCTACAGCAGAAAAAGAAGAAGAATCGAGGGCATCAGAGAATAGTATCCAAGAGGGAAGTGCAGAGACCATTTGTGAGACGAGCTCTAAACTGGTAACCCTCATTGACTTGGCGGGGCATGCTAAGTACCTTAGAACGACGATTCGTGGAGTAAGTGGCTATTCCCCGCACTACATTATGTTTGTGATCAGTGCTGTACCCGGTTTTACCAAGGTGACAAAAGAGCATCTCACCTTGGCTGCCGCACTACAAATCCCAATGATGATTGTTTTAACGAAAACGGATCTGACAAGCGATGACAGACTTGATCAAATTCTGGGTGATGTTGAGGATCACTTAAGTGATGCTGTGGGATGCAAAAAGACCCCAATTAGAATTTGCTCTGAAGCAGATGTCATTAGCATAGCGGCAACGCAACCAAGCGAAGAAGTCATCCCATTGCTGAGTGTGTCCAATGTCACGGGAGAGGGATTGGAGTGGTTGTCCAAGTTACTTTTCTTGCTTCCACCGGGTCTTAGTGTGGCTGAAAGAGAGTTACTGGAGAAGGTGTGTTGCTAATTTAATCAAGTTCAAATGTTAATATGACATTGTAATTTATAAATAATAAAATAATCATTTTCATTTGAATTGTTAGGAGCTACCTGAGTTTCAAATAGACGAAACGTTTTGGATTCCCCGCGTAGGTACGATTCTTGGAGGACTGGTTACACAAGGTGTAATCAAAGAGAAAGCGTCTATGCTGTTGGGACCTTTGGATGATGGTTCTTTTCAACCGGTGTGTGTCAACTCTATTCGTCGACATAAATCGCCATGTCTTACAGCTAGAGCGAGTCAGAGTGTTAGCTTGAGCTTACATGAGGAAGTTAATGGACTTCGGAAAGGAATGGTTCTTGTGAGCCCACAAGCTTGTCCTAAAGCAACTTGGTATTTCCAGGTACGTAGGACTTGTAACGAGCTGAATTTGCATGTAATTTTTTGAAATTTGAAATGTCAGTTTAACAATTTATATATGACCTCTAGGCGGATATATTTGTCGTTTACCATGCCACCGCCATTTGCAAGGGCTTTCAGACAACTGTGTACATTGGAAATGTTCGTCAAACCGCAAAAGTCGAGGAGATACTCTCCGTTTCTCGGATTTCCACCAATGAACGTGCATCAGTCGTGTTCCGATTCTTGTATCATCCGGAATATCTCAAGGTGGGGTCCAGGATACTTTTTCGAACTGGGAGCACCCAAGGATTTGGCACAGTTGTGCATTTATATCCATTCGAAGCTAAAAGTCCGTTGTCGTCCCCGTGAACGTTTGGAAAATAATATGCCCAATGAATGGTATTTGTAAGTTGACAAAAGGGCGTGCTAAATGAGCGAACAAAATTAATTGTCAGTCGTCAAGTGTCAGTATATTAGTTTTTATTCCAAACTCAAACCACAATGGAGATTATAAATACAGTAACCAACCATTAGACAACTGCAAATGAGCAACGCGCTAACTTTTCAGTAAGACTCATGGCTATACAACGCCACGCTGATAATTCCTACATACCACAATAGGGATATTGACCTAATTTTGGCTACGGGCTAGCTTCATGGATTTACTTGTAAAATGAATTGTACATGTTAGCAAACAATACTAATATTTGTATTGTGGATCGTAGGCAGTCATCAATTGTATAATTGAAACCAACGCCTAAAGTTCATGGCATCTGTTAAAAGTAGTCTTATCACGGATCAGCATGTATTCCAAAGTACATACGTGTTATGTTGATCCATGTAGATTAATTTAAACGTCACTGTCACTACTACAAAACATGCTGGAGACTTGAGACCATCACATTCATTATTTTTACTACGCTACGACTAACCTGCCATTTTTTAGCCCAGGTTTAATGAATACAAGTTCGCAGTTACTCTTTTGCTTTTTCAATACTGCTGTATGCGCACGGATGGTGAGATACCTATGATTTAATTTATTTGTAATTATTCAGTGTCAGGCGTGGTTGGTGTACTTTTTAGGACTACGTCCTACATACTCTATTACGTGCATAGTCCTACATAATTTCAGATGCGCGTTTAGTCTTAGCGCTGCGACGTAGGTATAACCACAAATATAAACTAACGTACATTTCTGGTCTCAAACAATTAAAACCTAGCCTCTCCAAACCACGTGAATGGATGTTTGTGACGCTGGTAGAAAAAAACTTAAAAGTTGTAGCCAAATTGTCTGCAATGCTGTCCTGACATATCTTACATTAAACTTCCAGGAGATAAACTGGTGAATAATATTAGTTTACAAATAATGATAATTGATAATTCCATCTAAATACCATATGTCAGCATTATACATACTGTTTCTTTCTACCTGCTAAAATGTGTTCTTAAAATTGTGGTTTTTGGGTTTGAAACTCTACAGCGGAATGCAAGAAAATTTTGTGTGCAGTTAACCAGTCGATCGAGTTGCGTTTTTCATTTTGCAGGCCAGTTTTACTGTTTGTACAAACGTTATGTGGAATGAAAATTTTTAAAATGTGTAATAGCGATATTTAAAAATAAGAAATCCACTAAAGTTTCATTGTCGGGCCAAACCAAAAGGTGTAGTTCTACTATTTATATATTTTGAGATTTGCATCTCGTCAGTTGAAGTAATGAATTGTTTCTAATAAAAATGAACTTCAATTGGAATTTTAAATGGTAAATTTTTAGTATTACCACTACACTGTAGATGTGAACAGATGAAAACGTGAAACAATCGCAAAATGTTTCTGGAGAACTGATGCAGTGGACTCTTTGTTTTATCCTAGTGTCCATCCATAATTCTTAAACGACCTCTGCCAATTATCACTGGAATGTTTTATAGGCATTATGGTGTATGAACCGATAGTATATTTTCGATACAGTTTGCTTCTGTGTCACTAATTAGCTACAAGTAAAATAATGAGTAGTAGTAAAATTGAAAAAAAATCTTAACGTATTTCTTTTGGAGGTACATAACATAACGTTGGCGTATTAAATACGTCGAGTAATTAGTAGGCGTTAGAGATACTTAAACATTTTAGAGATACCCGATACACTTTAGAATCGCAGTAAGTAGAATAGTAATAGAAGTTTTTGTCGCACGTAGTTTCGTAAATTGTCGTTCACCACCGTTCTATTTTACTTTAATAATTGTAGTAACCATCTGTAATTGATGAATTACGTTGGCGGTGTTGGTCAGTGTATTATGTTTTTAAAATACAATGTTACACGTAGAAACTTTTTTGTTTCATTTGCTGTATAAAGTGTAAGATTGCCTAACGGACTTGCCCGCATTTGTTGAACTTGAGTACCTTTTTGCAATAGCATTTAGTTGTACAAATCGTTTCTTTACTTGTCATTTGGGAAAATAGAAAGTCAGTAGAATAAAGTCAATAGAGCTACTGAATAATGCTTGAAATTAAGGATGCGAAGAGAATGAAGATGATGGAATAAAAAATTAGGGAAAAATTTGCTGAAACGATAAGACTTGCTGTTTTAATGTATCAGTAGATAAATACCACTAATATATTACCTCTAATATAAATGTAACTCGTCCTTTACATTTTGCACTTTAGAAAGGAACCAATGAAAGTTTCCAGTTGTAAATAATTGTTAGTTTTAAAGGGAAGACAATGTAACTAAATTTAGCCATCAATGTTTATACCGTATATTATAACTTACGAATTGTAATTATGTATATTAACGATTATTCATTATTATTTATACCTGTGTTAAAACTGCCCACAAAGTACTGCGTATTAATTAATTAATCAATCAATCATCACATCACTAACAGTTATCTAATCTAGTTACGCAAATATCATAAATTGACTTCATTAAATGTTTCAACAGAAATTTAAACGCATATTACTGTGAAAATAACTAACAACTTACAAACATATTGCATTTTGAGTCCCTGTACCAATATGGCGTAACCTGTTGGCAGATAACTTGGTAAATTGTAAGCGCTGAAAGTTATGACGTACAATTGGTTAGCATTTATATATGTATTATTAATTTCGTATAGATTTGATTTTAAAATATTTTAGTCTTGTCGCAATCGCTGTCATTATTTTATTTATATTACCTATAAGTATATATTATATTGATAAAAAAAAATAAAAAGGAAGAGGGAGATTTGACTTAATCGCTTTGAAAAAGTGACACTATTTAAAATAGACTCTGTGGTAAGAATTACAGTTGGTAAGCGTAGTTATTCCTAGAATGTTTAACTTGTTCCAAATTAAAGTAAAATTGACTAGGGATGCTGTTAAGAGGTTCAGTTTGTGTATAATCTATGGAACAACCAATTAATTAATTGAAATGGTATGAAATAAATAAACATAACTGCAAATAAGTAACATTAATGACCATCATAACGATAACCATTTATTTCCACATTGAGTAATAAAACATCATTAAAGCATTTTTAAAAAGGTTTCCACTCAACAACGAACAATGGAACATTGCATGTTTTTCATGATAATAAAGAGGGGCGATTGAAGAGAACATTTGAACACAGAAAAAAAAATTAAAAGCGTGGATGGAAACATTTAAGAGCAGTTATTCACACTAACACTACACGGACATTCGTTCTGTTAAGACATCTTCATATACATAAGCATATTTGAAGAACCATATAAAAAGAGTGAGACGAGGATAACGTCGACTTTAACTATGGACTATCTTGCCAACTTTTTTGCCAGTTTCACAATTGTATTGTAGACATTGCAACTTGCAACTGTGAAAACTCTTAGCTTTGGAGCTACGATTCAAATTGTCTAAACAGCCTTGTGGATTTGAAAATAATGAAGACGCTAACCTCGCTAATAAATTCTCTTCATCGTTCATCTACTATAAACTCAAATAAAGTTCTGTGATGATGGAATTCAGTGAAAGGAGCTATTTTCATTAAAATTTCCACCTCGGTAAGACCAATTTGCGAAACTAAAACTCTTCGGTAGAGAACTAATTGATGAATTTGGTGGCGACTGCTTACCACTGTTTAATATGAAAACATGAAACAAATTATGCAACTGAGAATGTGATAGTTTTTCCCATGATATTTTATTTATCTATTTGAGCATTTTTTAAAATTTACTACACTATTAAGGCTCAGATAGTTCACTGTAATTCTATTTAATTAAAAAAATAATAAATTAATTATTATCTCAAAATATTGATTGACAAAGAAATGACAATTTTTAAATTTAATATCAAATTAAATTTTGTTTTTTTTAGTTTTGTAATAAGTCTTATTTTTTAATTTAAAAATAAATTTAATTTTCCTTGGATTGAAAAATAATATTCACAAGAAAATCATAATTGCAACAGAAATTATGTACGGTTTACACGTAAATTGCTTTATTTAATGGATAAAACTTATGAATGATATTATTAAATCAGCGAGCGAGAAAACCATGAGCGTAAATTTTTTAAAAATTAATTTTGTTTTTTATATAACTTTTTTTAATAAAATTTTTACTGTTTGGTATGAATTTGTATATTTACATTATTAAAGCTATACAAATTGTATAACGGAAGTCTGTATCTCAATATGAGTCAAATTTAATTTACTACCTGTGACGTGACACATCATGAATGATGTCAATGATGTACATCTCTAAATTGGTAAAAGTTTACTACAAATTCAAAGATTGGCAAATGCCAATTGTAAGTTTAGTACAACTTTTAGATAATAAAAGTACGTATTCAAATATATGGATATTGCTACTTTCTTTCAAATCTATGTCATATATCTATTAGGATAAAATACACGCAACGTTCCAGACCGAAAAATGAAAAAAACACATTCACAAACGTTACTCATGCTAATTGATTCGGTTTTAGAAATGCATCTGGCATTAAAAATATATGTATTTAAAAACACATCGTAACAGAGAGAACGATTCTGGCATAATGATTTCGACACCTATTATCATAAAACCAACCATGCAAATGAAAACATTATTGTTTGTTTTACTTACTAGAGGTTTCACCTTAAGCACATGTACGGTTGTCGTCTGTGACATCATCATCATTGCTCACGTAAATTATGTCGTTTCCTAAGTTGGTGGAGGACGTACACAGTTGTTAATTTCTGTTTGACTTATTAAGTTTCAGACACTCTTGTCTAAATATGAAGATTTGTGACTGCTAAAATTACGCCAACTTCAATGATGCTTCAAATGCAAATAAGTGCGATAAACAGACACACTAAAATATTAAGATTACAGAAATATTTATTTATTCATGCGTTACATTTCTTCCTTGAAAATCACAGCAGTTAACCATTTGTAGAATTTGATAATACATCCTTTAATAATTAATGTTACACATATCACTATTTCCATTATACTTTAATAAATTTTGAAAATTTACTACTGTTGTCGAGGGGTTTCTTGCTTAAAAGCTACTTTACTAAATGGTCGCTAGTTAATGATAATATCGGTGGTACATGATAATATGCTATTAACATTAAACTATTTATCATCATCTCTAGTTATAAACGCAAGTTGATTTAAAGTGAAGAAATTTAAATTGTAAAGACACGGTATATTGACTATTAGGTTGGTTTCTTAAGTTAGCAAATCAAAATACATGCATGCATATCTATGTGGACATTTGAAAACTTTCTTTAAAAATATTCTCGCGCCATTCACAAATATACACATGCATAGATTATAGTATGTGTGTATAGGTAGGTAAATAGATATTCCAAAAAAATTATTATAAATTATAAGTACCCCGATATATATTTCGAGACGACAAATCGTCGACATTTTATGCATGTCCTTTACACACAGGTACGAGGCACTTTTAATTGCATTAGTAGCCACAATTGCGAATAAAATTGGTTGGTTTTTAAGCGTTAATGCCTTTCATTGTGGAAAGGGTGCGGGATGTTTTTACGCCTTGTTGGTTTTTTTTCCTATCGTAAGAGCCCGTGCTAGCCCGTCGTTGGATCTCTTCAAATGCCTACAGGATGTGAAACAAAGATGAATTTAATAGCATATGGGTGTCACCAAGAGGGAACCAGTATCTTTTGTCGTATATTTTATTTCATGTTACCTTGATTCTATCCCGAACACTGTTGCTTCGTGTAAGGCCACCTCCGTTACCATTTTCTTGTCCTTCATCATAATCTTCCTCGCCGGAGGATGAGGATGCCGTCACCGGAGTATCATTATTGTTTACCTCCGGTGCCCGACTAGGTTTGGTCTTTGCAGGACACTTTGCAAATGTGACAACATTGTTCACCTTTTTAGCAGCAGCTTCAAATTTCAAGGCTGTGCGTTTAACAGGAGACTCAGTATTGGGTGACTTGGACGTGACAGGGGTAGATACCGCCTGTTGCTGCTGAAGGGTTTGCTTCAGGGGAGATCGAGGAGGCGAATTTGGGGTAGCAGGGCTGGATGGAATAGACAACGGCCCATTGCTGTTAGCATCTACGGATTTAACCGCCTTCAAACCAGTGCTAGATGGCGTAGTTGGCGTGTTTGTTGGTGCTTTTGGTGTCGTAGTTGGCGTGTTTGTGGGTACTTTTGGGGGTGATTGTGGTGTATTCGCAGCGCTAGATTTTGCTGGGCTTCTCTTTGGTTGAACAGAGTTTCCTTTAGTCATTACTGGTGTCACTGGTTCCGACACGGGTGAGTTTGGTGAAGACGGTGCACTTGTCATCAATGCCAAATGCATCATCTTCGCTTTGACACCATCCATCAATCCATCCATGGCATCTTTTTCTTTCCGTAGCCTGTGAATTTCCCTCTTAACTCGGTTTTTCTCCTTGGTCGTTTTGTTGCTTTTCTCCACATCGGAGTCCAACTTCGCGAGTCTTGCTTTATGATTCAGCAAGTCTTTAATCATTGGCATGATTGCAGCCGTCGGCAAGGGCTGTTTTGGCACTATAGCCAATTCCGGTCCGTGAATTTCTGTGACCAACTTCAAAAATTGCTCCTCCGTATCTGCTGGCACGTCACAGGTTTTCACAAAACACTTGGCACAGTGTACTTCCTCTGGGGTTGAAGTACCCCGGAACCCCTCTCCACACAGCTTGCAAATTTTTGTGCTAACTGGAGACATGTTGATTATCTAAAGCCTACGATAAAAAAAATATTAACCCTTGTTAAATGTAATTAGTAGAATGTCACATTATACTTAATCAGACAACGAAATCAGAGCGAAAGGAATTTCCTAATCAATATTCAACCCACTTCTAATAATTTTTACTATCGGCGTACAGAAAGAGTAAAAAATAACTCAAATTAGACGGTTTTGCAATACAGCAAGGTGCCTCGCTAAAAAGTTTTCTTTCTATATTCTTCGTAAAAAAGGTAAAATTACTGCAAACTTGTATTAAAATAAAAATGAATTTATTTGTCAGCACAGCGTTTAACAGTATAAAGGATTCTCCCAAAAATGCGCCTCTCCTTTGTCCACCCCTGTCCACGGTCAACTAACTGGTACGTGCTAAATGTGTGGCCTGCCTGCTCTTCGCCTAGTAACTGCAGAACAGACACCGGATATGTACGGTGCATGGAATAAATCCTTTCTGTACGCACGCACACAACAGGTGGACAAGTATTGCACATAAAACGCTAATAAAAAATACTTTTTTTTATTGATGCAGAGATGATAGGAGATAGGAACTAGCGATTAGCTGCTACGTTACCGAGGATGCTTCACTGCTTTTCTCTGTTTGCTATTAAAATAGCAGTCTATAACATGTCTGTATATATTCTTGTAATCATTATTACTCTGTCACCAAAACCTGCCTACCCTTTGTCAATATTTATTATTGCTTATCTTAGTTTACCTCTGAAGACCAATCACGTACTGTTTCCACAGTAACTGGACTATTGACTCTGTTCTTCGATAATTGCAATAGAAGCCAAGCCAAGACTCAAAGGCCAGAAAAAAGTGTTTTACTACCGTCGACTGTAAACTAGACAGGGGAGACCACATTACATATTGAACGTGTAATGCATTTTGCTCATTTTTAACATTTAAGTTTTATTTTTGGCTACATGGGTGTTAGTGCCGAGCACTGACATAAATACCACCTCCACCCAAAAAAACATGATATCATCTCTCTACCCATGGCCGTTACTAAGTCTTGTAATTATTTCGTTGGTTGGGTTACTACTACAACAACAACTGCCACAAAGTTAAAGAAAAGTAAGCAATTCAAAGTTGACTTGAAATGCGATCTTACATTTAGTCTGGTCGAGGCAGTCTCTCTGAGGAGGTGACGATGCTTTGACTGACGGCCAAACAACAATAAAACAAGTAAATTTGAGCATACATAATATATAATACTTAAAGAAAACAAGTTAAAAAAAATATGCGTGCTGCTGCTGTTGTTGTCGTAGTTTGTATCTACGTACACGTAGTTAGTGCTACAATGCTCAAAGATTCCCTTTTGTCTCTCTGGGGACAATCCTCAACACCGTTTTGACAACCAACAACCACCTTTTTTCCTGTTTGATACGCTTTTTGAGAGGTGAACGGTGAACGTGTGTTAGATGATAGCAACTGATGCTTGCATATATAATTGTAAAAAAAATACAGTGCAAGAACAAGACACAATTTAAGATTTTATATATGTACTAGTTGATTTTTCAATGAGGATAGGGTCTCCTCTGGGTCTGTCAACCTGTATACCTGTTCTGCATGAAAAGGAGAAAAAAATTACAGTACGATTTTGAGACTTGAGACGATTAAAAAGGATCAAATTAACGGAGTATTTTCCTATTCCCCTATATATGCCATCATCGTCCGTCCGTACGAATGCATCTCCGAACAGAAGCAGTAATTTGTCGGCCCCCAAAAAAAACGCGGACAGACGACGACTAAATTACATTACAAACTACAAAACAGAGCTACTCCTATAACCTATCGTAGATCAATTTTTCTTTATTTGAGCTTGCATGTTTATGATTATGGGTAACTCTAATAATTGCAGCACAGACAGCAGCAATTATAAGGTTCAAATCAAAAGAAAAATTCTAAGAAAATGAAAATAATTTAGGCAAGTTGCTTATTAGTTAACGAGTTAACCACTTTGTTTCTCCTTTTATTTCTTCTAACGATATCAACGAGTAATCAGTCAGGATCAAAAGATATCTTCTTTCATCTTTGAAGAAGAAAAAATGAACGAAAAATCAGAAAAAAATTGTAGCTGTTGCAAAACGTATTAATAACTGTATAACTAAACCTTTAATATTTTTCTACCACCATCACTAAACCACTGTTGTCACGAACCGTACAAAACGTAATGGAGGAGGATCTCACTGCGATTAAAAAAAAAGTGCTGACGATGACATATTTAATAGAGCTGACTACGTACCACTGTAATTTTTGGGCTGACTTGTTATTACAATCTGCTGGGAGGAATTCTTGCATCAATTTCAATTTAAAGTTGAAATCTCGGAACAAACGTAACGCGCTGTGCCACTGTCTTCCAATCAAACTCCAACTTAGAATAACACAATAGTCAAGGAATGACGCTGCCAGCAAAGTATTATGTTTTCAAAAGAACATCATGCAGGCATGAAGCTTTATCAGCACGTTTTGGAGCTTTTGTAGAAGCAATTTTTTTTAAGGATACAAAAATTCGCTGCAGTTTGCTGTTACTGTATTATTGTAGTAATGGACGGTGATGGTGGGGGAAGCACGCATGAAAAATTATCTACAATACAGTATTAGTGTTTTCCGCGGTGGTCGGCGGCGGCGGCTCATAAAACGACGCACGTAGTAAATGGGTGTACACTACCGAAATATAAAAAAAATCCTCCCTATCGTTCAATGAAATTGATAAGCTAGTTTTGGACGACAGATAAAAAGATTTTGTTAATTTATTGTTATTTGTCTTTGCTTTTATAAATATGGATGTGTACGTCTAAATGTATATTTGGTGTATTATTATTATCATCGTGTAACACTTATGCGCCACTGTATTTTATTTAAATGTTCTTGGATGGATGGATGGTAGGTGTTCCCTCTACTACTCTACTTTGTTCTCGCTGTGTCGGTCAGTTTCCGTGGATTACATTTACAACCAGTTGCATATTCATGGAGCTCGCATCATGGGCTTGCTGTCTGCATTAGTATTTTTTTGTCGTCGCTACAATATAATTTGATTTGCACAGAACCCAAAACGCTGTCTGTGGTGAGATATGGCTGAGGATGATGATAATAGGGATTAAGAATAAAACGATGTAATTAGAATGATAACGACTAAACGGCAATGGAACAAAAAAAATCCTCTTTCCATCATTTATTTATCCTTCCACCACGACAAAGCAACAATAAAACAGTTCACAACAACATTTCACAAAAGCAACTGAAAATGACTTTTCTTTTCATTTAGCACAGCGGTGTGGTGGCTGCTGTTGTACGAAGAGTGAAAATGCCCCAAACAAGAATAACACCTCTCTTCTCTGCTGCAAACACTAGCAAGTCAACAAAGGGGTTTGAAAAAGATGATGAAATGGTGATGCTGATGAGGATGAGGATGATGATGATAATGATGACGACGACGACGATGAGAACGGTCGGTCGTCTGGGTCTGTTGTAGTTGTAGTGCGTCGGACGAATGAGTGCCGCTTGCTGGATGATATACGATGATATAATAATACGGTGTGCGAGTCTACTACTGTCTGACGGACTACCTAACTAAACTCGGCTTATTGTTGTGTTTACTAATAATCGTGGATACCAACAGCTATAAAGGTGGTGGTGGTGGTGGTAATATAGTAATGTCATGATTCATGAATCATGATGATGATGATGATGGTAGTGGTGGTGCATGGGACACAGTATGTATTAGGAACAAATGGGTACCTAGATAATACATAATACTGCAGAGTGAGAGAGAGAGAGATTTTGAGGAAGATAGAAACAAAGTAGAAAACTAATAGGGCTCATTTTAGAGCATGAAGCTGGCGACGAGGATGATGATAATGCTTTCTGCTGCCAAAGCAACAGCAGCAGCAGCAGCATCATCATTATTATTACTATGGTCGTCGTGATGCTGATGAAAGCATGATGAACATTTTTGCCATTACAATAGTCGCCACCACCACAAATCACACAATAAAGGAATAATGGAGTTGCAGGGACGTTCATATAGTCACAGAGTGTGCACACTGCACACAATTCAATAATACGATAGTTTCATTTAATTCAGAATAAAATAGCTGTACAGACAGATAATATGCAATGTGTGCCTACGCATTGCAGAGTGTACTGAAAGCAGGCAAGGATTTTCATCCGATTCACCATTTTTCTGTGCAATGCAGATAGGCAGAGGAGTAGAGAGAGAGATACTCTTTTTTAGCTTAAAACTTTTTTTGCTGGATGCAACTTTTTGAAAGTGACGGACTGTGACTAGTTTTATTAGTAGTTATTTAAAGAGCACCGTTGTCTGTTAAAATGAGTGTGTATGGTTATGTCTGTGGGAATGTCATACCGTCCACATTATTTCTAAGAAATGATGAAGTTGGCAAAATTGACTTTGCCTTGAAAATGTTGGATGCATGCAGTTTATAAGAAGCATTCTCCAGTGCTGCTTTTATGATGTGAGCGATTTAAAGCAAAATCCGCACTCCTGTTAGCTTACGAACAAGAAATTGTACATTTAGAAACTGACAAGCGCAAATGACGCTTAATTATTATACAATTCTAGCCAGGTACAATGCAAAAACTCCTCAAACAAAACTCCAGTCTCACGTTGCCCCACCTCAGGCAGTCTGAGTGTGAAAAATCCCTCCGTGTGCTCCCTCTTTGCCATCTACAAATCCACAATACTTTCGCAGTTGCAATTGCAAACTGATTGTGTGATTGTATTTCAATTTCAATCCTTTCATCAACATCAACGTCCTTATAGTCTCGTCTGTTGACAAAAGACCTCTCTTTTAAAAGTTCTACACTTACACCTGTTTTCGTTTCATCATTATCAAAAAAATAAGTCCATAATGTGCTCTTCATTCCCATTTTCATTATCATTTAAGACTTACTTCTATCTCTCTCTCTCTCAGTATCCCAGAATAATAGTACATAATGATGTGTAGGTATGTGTTTTGTGTGTACAAAAGGGAAGCCAAAAGACAGAGAAATAAAAACGTCAAAACCGGTATAATAAATTCGTGTGTATCTTTACATTCTGCAGCCAGACTATCTGTATCGACGGTAATAATCCGTATCAGGATGATGATGATACGATGATGATCACTATCCATCCCCATCATGATCATCATCATCATGATCATCAACAAGATGATACATTTATTGTTACAGTCGCACATCATAGTCCTCATCCTCTTCGCCGTCGTCGTCGTCAGTATACTGCCACCATTGTCGTCAGTCAATGTTCCTCCTCTATTTAGACGCTTTCCTGTAGTTTTATTTCCATTGTTACGATATTTTTTTTATCCTAACGACGCATCAACCAAATTATCCTTCCCCCCACACAACAGGTAATGGGTAAAGCAAGCAGGAAGGCAGGCTGGTAGGTATAACTTTTTTTTGCAACAAGCAGCAGGATGATAGGGGTACGCCTTTCTAAAAATATTTTTTTTAGAAAATGTGTAGATCCTACCAACCGACGATGACGATAATGGAACCACCAAAATGTACTCATGCATGCCTACTCACACCTCTTGGTATCTGTGTGCACATTTAAACACATGAACACTCACACACAGAAAGAGATGGAGAGAGAGAGAGACAAATAATATGTTGTGTCCCATAATATGAACTCAAGGTGGGGATATTAAAGGTAATGTCACAAAGCTAAAAGTAGGAAACGATAATAGAAAAAAAGTCGACTGTCGTCGCTACTTTTTCTGTTGGCGGTCCCACCTTTTGCGTGTACATTCGTATCTCCTAGTGCAGAGTGCACGACACAGGCGTACACAACTAAATACGTATCTTTAATACCTGCTGCATTAAGTCGTCACCTCTCACAAAGTAGAAACAGCAGTCGTATCGTAATAGACCAGGAGGAGCAAGAAAACAGGAAAGACGAAAAATGCCAGAGACTGATTTTACCTTGAGCACGATTAACTATGCCTGCCTGGTCTTGTTTGTTATAATTATTCTTCTGCACGCAATCCTTCCTCTACAGCCGTGATGACGATTCTATATACTTACCACCACAACAACGACTACTTTCGGGCAACTCTTTTGTCTCTTTAGGACAGTAACATTTAAAAATGTTAATACTTGCGAAAAATACATAAACAGAAACTAAAGAGGAAAAAAGAAGAAAAAAAAACAATAAAAGTGTTACTTTTAAAAGAAAGACTTGTCCTCCTCTCCGAAAGGGCAGCGGTTTGTTGAATGCAAAAAAGGGGGAAAAGCGAGGAACGATTATTATAACAATTAGTCTTTTGCAAAGTGACCGTCGGCAGGAGCAGCATTACCACGGGCACGCACATATCACTGCACTTTTTAAGAAAAAAGTAAGAAAACTGTTTTTCACTCCTTAAAGTAGATGAGAGCGTCGTCTTTGTCGTTAGCCGTACACACAGACACTCAGATAGACACGGTGCCACCACGGCGTTACTACGATTATCAATCCATCCAGGTAGTAATTATAAGGATGATAACAACGATAATTATAATGAAGATATAGATCCAATGCTGCTGCTGCTGCAACTACGACCAACAGTTCTCTTCTGAATGCATATGTATGTGCAGAAAGACGCGACGTGATGATGGTGGATTGTAACGAAAACTGTTATATTCACGGCAAAACAATGAATCGCTCTTGCAACATCATTTTATCTGAGCCGCTGTTTCGCAGTACACAACACTTTGCACTATACACACACGGTGGTGATGGTGGTGGTGGAGGAGGAGGGGGTGGTACACAAACACTTATACATCTCTTGGTGTTCCCTTTCCTTATGTCAACATGCTCATCCTTCTTCGTCTTCTTCTCCTGAAAAGGAGCAGAAAAGGCACAAAGAATGACAATGGAAAGGTATTTATGCGACTGACGATGATGAAGAAGAAAGTTGTTCACGTGGAAAATAAATCTTGTTCCTTTTTAAAATAAAGAACCACGAATTGTTGACGCTTCTACTGTAGCAGTTGTTGTGGCTGCTGCGTGGAGGATGAGGGAAAAAAATTGTTGTTGTGCTGGTGCACAAATGATCATTTTGATTGTTGCAGCAACAGGTAAAAAATACAGCAACATCATCACCCCAAGAAGAGAAGGAAAGGAGCCAGAGGAGGATTGAGTAAGGGAGCAAGAAACAAGAATGGTAATAGTTCTGCTAGCTTTACGGAGAAAAATGCATGACTGACTGGTTGCTCACAGATTTGCTTCGGTTTCTTCAAAAAAAAATAAAACGAAGAAAATAGGTACACGATTTTTTTTCAAAAAAAGACTGCTCTTCTCTTTTTCTCCATCATGCCGTGAATAATGCCTGTTTATTCCACCATAACTCATGCCATGGTGATGACTACTGCACTGGGCCCATTAGTTAGCTTAGCTAGCCAGAGAGTCAAGTCAGAGCAGACCTCCACCACCATCCCCAAACCCCCTCTTGAAACAGTAAAATGTAGTGGTGGTAGTATTGAGTATTATATAACAAAATTTTATGATAATAATAATAACACGCAGTTATGGTTTCGCTATCACCACCACCTTCATCATCGCCCCAACAGACGTAGACACTGTCAGCAAAAATATGAAATACCCCTCTAGCCAGTGTTTTCCGTGGTGGTGGTGGTGGTAGTGGTATTTTTGCAACATGCTATTCTAGCGTTATTACACAACATTATATTTCTAGCCCCTTCAACAAAATAACTAATAGTGTCTGAGAAGCAGTGCCGCCAAGCTGAATCCTCACCACCACGAAATAACACCTCGTGGTATCTTGCCATTATGTGTAGCTGTTATAGACCAACGATGTGCAAAATATAAGTTTCTCTTTTTAAAAAAAATCATCCGACGCCGCCGCGCCGTAGCGAAGGAAGGGGAGGAGAGATGCATATTAGTATGTAGCAGTGTGCTAACGAATAGAAAAGGGAGAGAGAGAAGTGGCAACAAATAGTGTAATATGGAAAGAGAAAATTTGCTTGCACCCAATTTATTTAATGTTGGTGGTAATTTAAAGTAAATTGATAGGAGCCTCGCAAAGGTTGTATAATCGTGAATGCTCACAGCCACAAGTCATTATTAGTAGTAGTATTAATAATAATATTGTTGTTATTATTGCTATTGCCATTATTGTGATGTGTGTGAATAGGAAACCTCAACAAAGTAATTCTTTGCGTAAGGCGAAAACCACCCCATGAAATTCACCATATGGCTGAACGTAATGAGACGGAGAGGGAGAGAGTGAAATAATATTTAAACAGAAAATATGATCCATACTTTAACTGATTTTTAGCTATACACACACACTGTATTATGTGTGAGATGGTATTACATCATAATTAGTACGTGATTATTCAATCCACTTACACCACCACCACCACCACAGCAACAGCAGCGGTGTATGGATGTAATGAGTGAATACGAAATAGAGATAGATTGATAAATGTGTTGCTGCTGGTTTCGGTAACTGAAAAAATAATACAATTTTGACAGACCACGACGGCATGGCACACACCATCATCATGACTCAATGATTCATGAGCAAGATCACTAGATAATGATGTTGTTGATATTACAAAGGAGCAATAAATAACGCAAACACAGCAAGTGAGCCACGTAAGTGGGTAAGCTGCAAACTTTGTTCCGTCACACAGATCCCGCTTGACATGTCCCCACTTTCTTAGTGACAAGGACAAGTACAGGATTAGGAATAAATGGTCGTCCATGGAGAGGATTTAAGCAAGTCAACTAACAACAGGTTGTCTCTAACCAGTAGCGGCACAGGAAAAGCTACCGTGTGTATTAGTAGCAGCCGCAGGAGTACCGTCGAGTGTTTTACTTACCGTTTCTGTACGGATTGCATTGTGGATATTGTAGTAAAATGACGTAAAACTGCAACAAAAGCAAAAATACATACAAAATACGGTTTGATTTGATTTGCTATGATATGATTGTCATATCAAGATACGGTTTGATGATAAGAGGCCATGAATGATGATGATATGACTTATTGGAGTTGCGTAGAGACTTTAATGTGCTGTGCAGTTTATGTCTACGTCAATATACTCGCTGCTGAGAGAGTATCAGAATGTAAGTTCGTGCATAATCCGACGATGATGATGTGTGCAAGTGATATTTGGTAATATAGGAAACAATGCAGTTTTTACACTCACATTATCGCTCTGTAATTCTCTGTATTTGGAGATCACAGCAGGGGAGTTTGCTACTGGTATTGGCTAATGTAGACGAACACAGGCATCATACACAACACCGCAAGATACTGCTACTACACTACTGATGGCTAGTAAATAAAGATAAATTTTTATTTAGCAATCCTCTATGTGATGGTAGATGAAATCAAATAGCAAGACAAAACACTGTTAATTTGCGAATATATGGGTGGTGGTGATAATGATGATGGCGTGGTGGCGGATAAAGTAATGTGGTTTTTAAAGTTAAAGTTTGTGTGATGATATGATATTACTCTCGCGCATGCAGACAGCCAAGGAGTGAGGGAGCATTAAAGGTTATAAGTGTAGCGCAGAATCATTACTACTATTACTGCTACTACACACGGTCTACTGCTATCAACTTCAGAAGGGATTATATTATTGTTGTTTCAAGTACATAATCATAAAAATGAGTATATATGTATAGAATTTATAGCAAAAAGGAAAAGTGACCCAGCCAAAAAATATAATAAAAATAAAGAGCAAACATGAGGAATGGATAGTATTGTTGTAAATGGTCATGTTTTTTCATTATTGTAAATATTGCTAAATGAAGTGAGCCTTTAGCAAGAAGGCAGCACACACGCCTATTTAGAATTTTTGCTAAATTGAGTTTCTGTAATTTTAGTTTTTGTACAACGTTTTACCATTTCGCGTATACATACATTCATAAAATCTACAGAGGGAGAGATGCGCAATGCAGATTATGCAGGTGTGTAAGTATGTTGTATGGATAACATGTTTGGCTGAATTGCGTTACGAAAAAAAAATTGTGCTGGGTTGTTGCATTTTTCTACCCAAAAGCATTATTGCTATTTTTATATTTCCTTTTTTTGATAAGAAGGATGATAAGCGGAGTACATGGAGAGATTAAATTGTTACCTGTGGCGTGGTATACACATTCCTTTAGGGATTTACGTTTTTTCTTCTCAGGTTGCCGTCTGCAGTCATTTATCATCTGCGTGCATGTGCTCGTCTCTAGTGCACGCGCGCGTGTGTGTGTGTTTGAGCATGTAACTTGTCTATGGAAGAAATATTGTGTTCTAAAATCTGTTAAATCTTTAAATGCGTAATGGTAGCAATATTAATATATGTATAATGAATCATTACGGCAACATAAGTAGGCATGATGTGACTATAAAACAATAATTACTACAGATGCGGACTCTACTACCCATAAACATGCACATTAACAATCAAACCGGCATTAAAGAACGCTAAATCTTTGGTTGACGTGAAAATTTTCCTGTGAATAGAAGAACAAAGCACACGCGTCAGCAAAACAAGATGCTCGATTTATCTGCTGTTCTTGCACTTTTATAAGATTTCAGTGTTATCTTGTTACCATCCTGAATAACTTTGTGGACTGATAAGCTCACGCGCGTTTGCATTTCTCATTGTTGTATCGCTCTTCCTCGTCTGGGGATGCTGAGAATTGAGAGGAGATTTTTTTATAGGAATGAGTGCCACAGCGCCTGATACACGATGATCATGATGATGATTGCGAAAAAAACCTAGCGAAAACCGACAAATTGCTTTGGGCACTGTCTTGTGCATAGTGTGCCAACAAAACAACCAACAAAAACGGTAACAAATGAAACTCACCATTTGTTTTCCTTGGCAGGCCCACATTTGCTGTCAGTAAGCAGAGGCATAGAATTGAGTCCTTTTAAAACCACTCGCCACTTTGTCCAGCATTTTTGGCAAAGGTGTACTTGTAACTACTACCCCAATTTTTCACTCGACATCCTTTACTTCTCTACCTCTCTCAAGGGAAGTCTCATGTTGCCCCAACTGGGTGCTTCCTTCGGAATTTGTTTCTCGCAGCAGCAGCTACATTTCTCAAAGTAGCAGTCGAATTAGCGTCATATGATATGATTATATAGTATTGTAATTATTGTTTCATTACAGAAACGAATTCATAATTTTATCTTCTTTGTTACGCGATCAACTTTCATATCTTTCAATAGCACTTTGTACGGCACTACAAGCAACAGCCGTGTGTGTGTGTGCTGCTGCTTTTTTGCAAATAATGAAGTTTCTTTTTTCTATTCATGCCCGACTGCTTAGATTTTTACACAAGGAAAATGAAAACTACGATATTATGATACTAATAACAACAACAATCATAACGATATGGTGTTACACATATTAATACGTCTATAATAACAAGAAATAACAATAACATAACACCAACCCGTTTTTTAAAATAAATCTTGTGAAATCTCCCCTTCCCAAACACCTCCAATGATATCATGCGATAATATCACTCTCTACTCGATGATCAACTTACACGTGCGGAATGTGGATAGCAGCAGCAGCAGCAGCAGCAGAAGAATTAGCCAAGCAGGAAAACCACACAGCGAAGGAGGAAGAAGAAAAATCCGATTTTCTTTTCAACAACTTTTTCCCTCTTCTTTTGTTGTACACCGTTTTCTTTACGCAGCTTATAAGTTGTTGATGTGTGAGCACAGAGGGATACTACTACAACAACAGCAACATAACAACCAGTTAACAACAACTAGAATACAGCAAAGCCTCTTAAAAAGTGATCACTGTTTCTCTAATTTTTCCAACGTCAATTATAATTATTGTTATTATTATTTTCAGTTCATAATCGTTCAATCGACAAACAACAAAAAAAAAGTTGATATGATATGAAGAAAATAATAATAACAACAAACAATATGCATAGCTAATAGGGTTTGTTATCTAATACAATAATTTTACATTTTTTTCCTTTTTTTCAAATCCTGCTGACAGCCAGTGAATATAAATATACAATAGTATTACCAACAACAACGATAATAATAATAACAATAACAAAAAGTATTTCAATATCTTTTCATCATCTGTTAAGTATATTTTACGTAATGATATAGTAATTTTTTTAGCGTACATGCACAAATAATTCAGAAAGAGAGAGAGAGAGAAATTGAACTGAAAATAATACCCTTGTTTGTCAGATTCTCGTTAAAAGGCATGCCATTTTCAAAACAGAAAAATTCTTCCTCCTCTTCGTCCTCCTCCTCCTTCTCCTCCTGCTAGGCACCCCCAGTCAAGAAGCCCATAGCTTAAGGAGGATAATGATGTTCGTTTTATATATGTGGATTATTCTGCTGACATTAAAAAAAATTCAGAAATTTTTTTTCCTCCTCTGTGAAAATAATGCTCGTGCTATTCACCTCGTCGTCATCCTCGTGGTCTTTTTGGTCGTGAGGCAGAGAACAATGTGTGTGTATGTGTGTATGGTTACTTTGAGCAAGATTGAACAAGTACTGAATACAACAATCTATTAATGTAGCTGTATCTTTATATCATGCATTTTTTTTACCTTTATCATTCATTTTTGTGTGGAAAATAAAAATCAGTTTGAAAATACCTATCATCATCATCATCATCAAAATCCTTTACAACAATTCATTTTTTTTTTCAAGGCGAACCAGAGAAGAAAGCAGAGGGGGAAAGAGAGTCTACTTGGAAAAATGCTTCTTTTAAAGCGTTTTTGTAATCAGCGGTGGCGGCGGTACACGGTTTTCCGTGATTTACTCAAAATTTATTGGTATATTTACTTTGCATTATTTTCCTTCCACCAGCGCATCACTCTACCAGTTTACATAGTTACTAGGCATTACACACAGTGGAGCTGGTGCTGATTATAAAATGGAAAAATAAATGTCTTACTTTTTGAGAAAATAATAAAATATACAAGTCGTGTGCTTAAGTAATTCAGTTTTCTTTTGAATACGAAAAAAATTAGGCTTCAGGCACATCGTGAGATTTTTACTTTAAGTAATTCACCAAAAGGACGCGACGACAGAGCGACCAATATAATGCAAGCCAGTAAGAAAAAAAGTGTACTCATTCATACACATGCAAAGTCTATAAGACATCCGTCGGTCCAACAGGCAGCCTGTAAGACTTTTAGTTTTAAAACACACATTTCTTCGCTACACGACATGTAAAAAATGTTTTTTATAATGTACATTTTTTCCTGTATGGCTGGTGAGCGCAGTGGCTGCTGAATTTTTGCTGATCGTTGGTTCGTTGAGTTCGTTCCCCATCATCATCCCTCGTATTCGGCTCTCGTCTTATACTTTCTTGTCGTAATCTTCATAATCATCAGCACTGTTATTAAGCTTGAGTTTAGCAGCTGTAATTTGTTGTGTACTTGTGTACTTTCTGACAGTTTTTACGGTTTCAGGGAAAATCCCCCGACTCAAACCAAACCTATAGAGGATAATCATCATAAAAAAGTCATACTTTTAATCTTAAATTGTGCTCAGCTTTTCTTTTCAAAGCACACAAAATGAGAGAACGGAACTGGTATTTGTGGAGCGTTGGAGATGATGACGATGATAATGTTGTGATGGTGGTGCAGTATGCTCTCTTTTGAGGACCGCTGCCGGCTGCCGTGCTAATTTGGGTGATTCTTTATTGATTGCTGCATAAGCAACTTTCTACATTTGCTGATAATGTACCTTTGCTTTTATCCCATTTCTGAATATATATACCTAGAAGGTATCTAACAAGGAACATGCTACTGGTGTCCCCTGAGGATTGCATCGAAATTGACATTTCCCTTGCCGGGCATTTTAAAGTGGGAAAAGTCGAAAAACTCAACTTCCCCCTGAATAGGCACACGAAGAATGGCTCCATGCACCTGTGAGCAGGATTTATGTCTATATACTTTGTTCTATGCTTTCTCTTTCTTTGCGCTTTGTAAATATTTTGTAAAACTAGACACGTATAACCTATGGCGTTATAGCTAGATCCAGTTTTATTTACCTAAGTGTAATGAATATTACACATAAAAAAGACTGAACGGAGAATACCTCTCGGTGTACAAACTTACATTCAAGATGCCGGAGAGATATTATCAAATACCAGAGCCACCTCTTTTTTCCGCGAAGAATAGTGCGAATTAATGTGTCCATTCGGGGAAGAACTCGTAAATATTAATTGGAGACAATCCCGAGGGGATACATGTTGCACAATCCTTGTCAGTATAGATTTTTAGGGAGGTTATCGTTATCGGCAACTCTCTAATAATGACAATCACTGGACCGGACATTCCAACCAACTAAAATCAAAGATGCTTTTGTGTGTGACAGATTTGTGCTTATTCATGCACTTAAAGTGAAAGGATTTGGAGTCGATGACCACCAATGGTGGTTACAATTATCTATCAATGATGTTCATTATTATACTACGTTGTGTTTCATAGTAAAAAAAATGCTCGAATCGTTCCAAATTTTCAATGTCACACACGCGGTATATAACAATATTATACGAGAAGGGATGGCTTTTCCGAAAAAAATCGCGTAGTGGATGATTTTAATAGGGCGTGATTCCGCTTTATATGGTCTTACATCAGTATCCTCAATACGATTATAATTGCCATTTTGTCATGTTCTCGTTTGTCAAAAATTACCTACTCGTAAACCAAAAAGCACAGACATGTAAGTATTTACTACTGCTCCTTCACTCCAAGCTTGACTGAATTTGAATGCAAATTTTCTTGCAAGTATGAAAAAAACTACTCGTTTAGACCTGTTTACCGTTGACTGTTAATGACGTCGTATATTGTTGAATTAATTACTACATTTCAGGTATGATTTTACTAATTTTAACTTTGCTATTTTGGCTTGTCAGAGTCATTATCTTATAATTAACAATCTACTTGCAAACAATGTAATTATACTTATGCGCTTATACTTATGTAAAGTTGGTAAATTTGTATGCGCATCAGGCAATAAAACAATCAGATAGTCATATCTGCGTGGTTTATTCAGGGATGACGATGACATTAGCATAAACAGCGGCAAAAGGAGTATCATTCCATTATTTTCCACATGACGGCAATTGCTATATTTTGCACCGGTCATGGAAAAGCTTCTTCGTTTACTCCTTTTTCAAGTCATTGGCAAATAACGTTGTGTTAATGTTATTTTCCGGCGCCCTCCCTCAATACAATGAGTTATCTTCATCAACAGAAGCGTTCCGCTATTTTTAATAATTTTGGGTTACCTATCTATCGCAACGACTGTGGCTTCTGTGGATTTTCACAGTAGATAAGAATTCGCTTTAGCGATTATTGGATGAACCCACGGTTTTCTTTGAGTGAGTGAGTACGAACAACACTACCGCGGATGCATTGTCGTCGAGACACTTGATTGTTGCGTTGAACGTTAGCGTACTCAATGGATCTGGTTTGGTTTCTTCTTCTTCAATTATGCTAAGCTACGCCGATATTCATTGACAGTCAATGATTTTGCCATTCCTCCGCCCCAGCCCCACCACAAGCGTTTAATTGTGTTGATGATCCTACAAATGAATCAACCCACTACATTCGCAAGTATTAATTAAATTCTCTTTCCTTTTCTGTCCGGAAATGATTGCAAAAATGCGTATGTGCTCATGTTCCTTTGATTATACAGAAGTACCTACGTACAATGCATGTACCAGAGAGGTATAACACACACACACCCACCTATCATTAATGTAATAAACAGAAAATGAGCTTGACCGTATTTTCTCATAATTAAATTGAGCGCCTCTTAACTTTGTTCACGTACACCGGAACAGACGTAAAGACTATAAAGAGGATGGGTGGATGATTGTTTGGACGCATCAAATTATTTTTATTTTCTGTTGTTTTGCTACAATTTCCATTACAAAATTGTACGCTCTCAACGTCGATTTTTCCCATATTTTTTTGTTGGTATCGTCTTCGTATTCATCAAAACATTTTCAATTTGAAACGCACTCTCCCAGCAGGAATATCATTTACCTTCATTAAGCCCACTTTTTTTCTTCTTTTTTTCCCTGCTCCGCAATAATGGAAACTCTTTCGATTCTCAATTATCCTGCTTAATTGACTGCTTCTGGTATTCTTTTGCTCTTTGGTTTATGTTCTGGGAAGAATTGGCAAAATACAAAAAAGTAACTAGTTAACTAGGCATATATCCTCCCACTACTATCCTCCACCCACACCACTGCTGCTGTATTCCGCCGGGAGGTTGGTCTGTGGTTCGTCAAATTCAGCGATCTCATGCAACGTCCTGAAAAAAATGCGAAGATGAAGCATTTCGCCTGTTACTGTTGTTTATTCCTTGGTTACCATAGGAAAGTTTCTACCGTTTGCACAGCTTGAAATCTCTTTTCAGCCTCAGCGATTCAGATTAGATGGATGGATGAAAAGACGAACATAATGCATATTTTGTAACGAAAAGAAAAGATTATATAAAACGAGCGAGTAGTGCGTAGCGTAATGTATATATGTTTTCTTGTGGTGGAGCATCAGCGCTGTGAAGCGCAACAAATCGTTCATTTTGATGTGATTTTTTCTTACTTTTTTTTCTTCCTTCTCAATTTTATTTTCACATCCTTTCTTTTTTCGTAAATCTACACAGGGAACACTATTTCTACATATCTCACAACTTATTTCGTAGCATGACTTTTCCTTTTTAGAAGTTCTCCGACGATCTGTTGTGCGTCCGCCCAAGCAGTGTGAGTAAAAACCATGTAATTAGCGGAGGATAACCTTGATAATTTGTTAATAGTCGTAAGGTCACACAGGAGCTGAACCAATTTTTTACTGACATTCTTCTGGTCAATAAATTCTGCTTTATGAATCAGCCAATGGCAGATATATACATGTCATGGCAAAGAATAAGTGAAACCACTTATCCGAAATCAAAACAACCAAAGTTACAAAGAAACTATTTTTTTCATCTGTTGATTTACCCTTTAAAATTTACCATATAGCGCGATAATGGATTATTAACAACCATTAAATATAACAGTGGCTATACAACCACCATGAAAATAGCTGTAGTGGCAAAACCTAACGCTTTTGAAACATGTTAGAAATACAACAAGGACCACTCAAACATTTTTTCAGTTATAGCAGTACTTACTGGCAGAAAATAAAAATGACGCGATAAACTTTTACCTTTCCTTGCACCATCTACCACATTTTTAATTTTTTGGAAGACGGAAGGGACTACAAAAAATGCAAGTTTGTTGTAAATATTGTAACCGTTGGCGAGGCATGGCAAAATGGGAATGCGTTTTACATTAGGAGAGAAAAATGAGGACTAGCTATGTGGTAATATGCATGTATCCACCAAGTTTTTACTTCAAATTTACTTTAGTTTTTACTTTTTCCAAGGTTCGTGTAAAGTAATTCAAACTGTACTACTGTTCTATCTTGATGTGGATGATTATGATGATGATGATGGCGAGTGTTGTTGCCTGCAAATTTTTACGATGATTATGATGTTGATAATAATGATAACGATGGCGAGTAGAATAGTGCTTTATATCAATAAGAACATCGTTACAGCAGCAGCAGCGTACGGGGAGAGCTGGTGTATGCAAGCTTGTAAATTGTGGTGAGAATGAGAATATTTTTCTCGAGCACGAATCGAAAGAAATCGGTGTCAAAAATGGTGAGAATGATGATGACGTGAGTGAACATCATTTTTACGACGGGGGAAGGTGTGAATGAATACTTACATTTACAATAACAGAGATGAACACAGCGATAGGACGAAAAATGGACGATGATGATGATGATGTTCCTGTTGGTGCTGCTGCATTATAATGTGGATGGGGAGAGGATATGAACATGATAAGAAAATGCATGGATGGATGGTGTGGACAGGGAAGTTGCTCCCGTACATAATATTTTGACTTTGTGATGATAGAGCATAATATGTAAGGTTTATGGCTTACTTTAAGTTCAAAATCATTAATTTAGAATTTAAAAATTATTTTGCAACGAGCAAAAATATCAAGGTTTCCTTATCGCATTATTTGACAGCGCTATTCATTTTGAAGCATGGTCGGCATTGTGGATTCGGATTGTTGGGTTGAACAGAATGCACATTTTTTGTAAATTTGGTAAAAAAAAGTAAGCTTACAAGTTAGAGCCAAAGCTTGTTCTAATTTTTTTTCAATCGCATTAACCGTAAGGAAACAGAGGAACGCAGAGAGTAAAGACGACTAAAGAAAAAAAACTTAGATTTTGTTAGATTCTTAAAATAAACAGGTTATAAGGGAAAACATGCGAGCATAATTTTTATAATGCAATACCCCATGAATGACAGGTTGGCAATCATTTTTACTAGCAAGTAACAACTGAAACGATGATAAAAAGTCAGAACATAAAAGAATTAATAGCTTATTATTATTGGAGGAGTAAATGTCACGGAAAAGTCAAATAAATGAGGGACAGTCGACAGTGTTTATATTGTGGTTTACTGAAACTGAGACCGTAGTGTATTCTTCATGCAGCCATTCCATAACAATTCGTCATCAATATTAATGATCGCATCGCCCCGGTCCTGGTTCTTCTGAACTTCAGCAAGCAGCACACTCCATATGGACAATTAGCGGTAGAGTGGTGTAGTGATCAGTAAGGCTCAACACTTGTGCGATTGTGCGTAGTAGTCCAGCTTAAAAAATCGAATTAAGGTAACGCCTACCTAACCTATATTGTATTGTATCTTCCCCGAAGAGTCCATTAGTAAATTATGTCCTGAACACTATTCTTCGTCTTTTCCATGCTGCAAGTCCAATGCGTGAACAAAGAGTGTCATCATCAGTAACACAATGTAATCCTCATCGTTCCACCATTTTCAAAGCAACTCGTAAGACATCGCAAATGCGCCGTGATTTTTCTCCTGACCAGAGAAACTGGTAGAGCACCACAAGATAAAGAGAGGTATGTCGTTTATTTGTGGAAAGGAGATAAGCCATAAGGTACCATTTTTAACGGTAGGTTTGACTAGCTTTTAGTCTTATTGTATCCATCCACACCACTCGTATCTAAAATGAAAGTCAAAAGGAACAGGTTGTATAGGAAGACTATATGACTTCCATATGACCAGGCATAAAAAAGTCATATTCACAGTCAACAGTTGAGTCAGTTGAAAGCCATGCAGTAAAACAAAGTTTCATCTTAGGTTTAGGTTGACAACCGGTCCATAACGTCCAATGTCAAATGAAAGCGAAGAGTATTATTATTTGTTGGTTCTGAAAAAATTTACATAAAGTTGTCGAACGACGTACCGGTGCATTTTAAGGCTATTTTAGTAATAAACCATTACACTGGAGTTTTTACGCTGCGAAGTTATATTAAGACCAGTCAAGAAGAGGAGCATCTCTATTGATCGTTGAAGGTTCAGGAATGCACATCCGTCTGTAATCTGAAGAAACAAATAAATTTCTGTGCCTTCGTCAGAGAATGGCATGTTCTACGTGTGAATTGTGCGATGTCTGGGAAAGTTCTGGTGGTTGTAGTGATGGCGCAAGTAGTTATCAGGGCGATTTTTTGGTGAGTACCTAAATGTGTTTTGTGTGGTAGTGACGACGAGCCAAGGACAATTTGGACAAATGGAGACGTGTATCTGTATAGGCCCTTTGTTGTCACTCCTGTTTTACCTTTTTTACCATTCATTTGGATATTTGAGGTGGACGTGAACTAGATTCCAGTATATTGAAATTTCTTTGTATCTCTCGGTCTTTGTCAAGGAGAGAGAATTGTAGATTATTCATTTATCCTATTTTGTTTCACTGCGCCTATTAAGTAAAGTTATTAAGTGCAGTCCTCCCCAAAAAGTTTGTTCATTCATGATTTTCTACTGATCGAGAAACAAGGGGCCTTGATTTCTTCATTCATGCTATTAAGTTCAATTGATTACCTCTCTTTACTTGTGCAATAAAAGTATCGATGCGCCCAAGAAAGTTTTTTGAAGATTTTTTCCTAAATCTACCAGAAGACATTTTTTGTTGGATTTTCCATTTTTTTGCTGATTTTGAATCCCTTATTTATTTTTCTGCTGTGCCATCCTCTTGTTTTTAAACAGAATCCCCGCTATTGAATAATAGTAAAAAAAAGTTATTGTAATTTTAGGTAACTTAATAATTAGGACTATTTTTGATAGTCGTAATTTTGTGTTTTTAATTGATTGAAAAGATGGCTTCAGCCGTTTGCCAAAATCAATTTCTTGGGAGTCGCATAAGTCTCGTTAGCAAGTCAGAAATTCGATATGAGGGAATCCTGTACGCTTTGGATCTATGTGAGGCTACCATTTCATTAGCTAAGGGTGAGTGTGAAATCAAATTACCAGTCAAAAATCATTTGTTTTACCAGATGTATTTTGAAATGTGTTCCACAAGATGGGTAAAATATGATTGGTTTCATTTATCCGTGACTTATTTATTCCTAGTTCGTTCCTATGGAACTGAGGATCGACCAACTGAACGTCCCATCCCGGCAAAGGATGAGATATTCGAGTATATTATCTTTCGTGGGTCTGATATAAAGGTCATTGATGTTGTCGAACCACCCAAACAGGCTGTAAATGCGGGTGTACCAGGAATTCCCGCCGACCCGGCAATTGTGGATTTTTCGGTGAGTTTGTCATTTAAAGTTAAATAAATGAAAGAATTGATGCTGTAGTACATCGAAAGCACAAATAACATTTGTGGTTGGATTACCTTGTAGCATTCTAGTGGACCGGGACACTATTTCGACGGAGGGCGCATGAGGCCAAATAATAATAATAGTAAGTTTTACATTTATTGTTATGAATTTACATATTTTATAACGCAGATTAAGGTAGAGCGAGAAGGAGAACGACATTATTTATGTAAATCTGCCCTTTTGTTCGTTAAAACATGGTTGTGAAAGAGAATAGGTCTTCTTGATAATTTATTCAAAGGTCGGTCCGGTGGTGGACCGCCCGGAGTATTCGTTGGACCAGGAGGACCTGGAAATGCTAATGGCATGAGAAGGCGATCCGGGAATTATAACGATGCCGGAGTACAAACTGGTCGAGGTGGAAACCAAAATGGACGGAATACCAATATGGTAATTAATGGAGGTCCTGGTGGAAGACAACAGTTTGGTCCACCCGGAGGCCGTAACAACTTTGGAGGATTCGGGTAAGCATAAACTATCATTGTTTGTTGTGTCAGATGAGCGACAACTTATTCTGGATAATTGTCATGTCATCATCCCTAAGAGTTAACGCTGCTGTGACTGCATGTTTTCAGAAATTACCGTCAAGGGGGATTCAACCCAAATAACAATGGTGGACCGTATCAACAACGTGGTCGAGTGACTACACCCAATCGGAGTGGAAATTTTGGACAACCGCACAGAGGACGCCCGCAAGGCGGTGGCGGAAATCGAACTCCCTTCCGGAACCGTGGCATGAATCAGGCAGCGTTCCCACCCAAAGTGTCTTTTGATGGGGACTATGACTTTGAGAAGGCTAATGAAGAACTTATCTCCAGCCTCGCTAAAGCAAAATTAGGTAACTACTTGCATAACAGATACTACCTTTGTTTTNCGTGGCATGAATCAGGCAGCGTTCCCACCCAAAGTGTCTTTTGATGGGGACTATGACTTTGAGAAGGCTAATGAAGAACTTATCTCCAGCCTCGCTAAAGCAAAATTAGGTAACTACTTGCATAACAGATACTACCTTTGTTTTCTTATTAAATTATTCCATTCACTCATATCTTTTTATAGTCTCTCAAAACTAAAACTATCATTTCTTTCTTTCGTGCTACAGATGATGAAACCACCACCACGACTGAGACTAACACGGAGGGTGACACCCAGCCAAGCGCTCCGAAGGAAAGCGAGATTGAGAACAAAGAACCACGCATCTTCTACAAGAAGGATGAATTTTTCGATAACATCAGTTGTGAAGCCTTGGAACGGAGCAAAGGGTACGTACGTACCGAATTCTCATTTCTTCTCGCCTACTTTTTTCACCTTTCCTTAAAATGTTGTTTGTATTTGTATTTCCAGAAATGTGCCCCGCGTGGACTGGAAAGCGGAACGCAAACTCAACGCAGAGACTTTTGGTCTCAACCCAGATATTTTTAACAACGGCGGTGGTGGAAATTTCAGGCCAAACCGTCGTAACATGGGTCCACAACGTATGCCGCGTGGTGGTATGACTCGTGGTCCCGGCGGTCCTGGTAACTGGATGATGCTGCCTCCGAATAACTACTTTCGCGGTGGAAACAACATGAACAGTCGACGTCAAAGGATAAATTAATTTGCCCACTTTAAACTTAATAGTAATTGTTAATAGTCAATCCTCGTTACGGTGTTACAGTAGAGGTATTATAATTATAATAGTCATTAGGGGAATACGAATAAAAAGTCGGAAACAATTTTGATGTATCGGAGCTTCTTCTAGCAACCAAAAATATAAAAGTCGTTGACCTGTCCTATTTTTGTTTTCTTTTATTCTTTTGAAAAAAAAACTCATGCAAATCTCGCCAGTGCATCATCAAACAAGGGAATTATTACACCACCGAGGAAAACCACCGAAATATTTTTTTTGTATAAGAACTACAATTTCACCTCATTTGCATAAAAGCACCACGCCAAAATCAGTTCAACCACTAAAAAACTATAAATGGTCACAACAACTGCAAGTAGTCGTTTACCTCAACTTCTTTCTGGCATGGCATCTCCAAAATACGTGTTTTATTTTATTCACAGCCCAACCTTTACACTTCAACTGATCTGTTTGCATCCTTTGTTTGCATGAAACGTGTATAGATAAGTACAGACGAGCGTTAGGTACGTCGAAAGTAGGTAATGTGTTCAATGATGAAATGAAGATGAATGCAAATGCCACCCTATGGTAAACTCCGGGTGTGAATATGGAAATTACAGATGAATGAAATTAGCTAAACATATGTGCTCTGGGTATTTCTGAAACCATCAGGCATATTCTACGGTTATTGGCGTGAGTGACTAGAAGCATCTTATTATTTTCTTTCTATGAACTTAAACCGTGTGTTCGCCCTTGTTCTTGCTAAATAAATGCTGTAAATTGTCATTATGAGTGAGGGCGGTGTCCTTTGAATGAAAAGAAAAATGTAGTGACGCTAATGGTAGTATACTGTTATCAGTGCATGCATGCAGCTAGGGTTTATTTTTGGCGTTAAAAGATTATAAAAATTAGGGGTTTGTATGAGATGTTTTTGTATACCGAATACTTCCTTAAAAAAATGACGACGACTTGAAAAAAAATAAAAAGCTTTTTAGAATCAGACATCTGAAATGAAAGCAATAAATACGAAAATATTAAAAAGGTACATAAATATGGCACGATACCTATTTAGTATACAAGACAAGATTAAAATGAACTGCAATTTTTGTGAAAGGTAAAATAAAATTCAGCGTTTTGCAGGCTGATACAGTGACCTTAGAGTTTAAAAGAGAGCATTAAATTAACATATTTTTAAAAAACCGGTTCATTTGCAATATACTTAAAGATTACTAGATTACGTTACTGTTATCGTTACGTTAAACTAAGAGATCATTTATCAAAAATGGTTCGCTTGAACTTTCCAAAGATACTGGGGGCTGGAGTGGCGTCACCAGGGGCATGCGGGGTAGCTGGAGTTGTGGGAACGGTTTGGTTGGATGTTGCTGCTGGTGGTGTAATTATGTTGTTGTGACTTGGACCGCCCACATTTATTTCGTTGGCTGCATCAGCAGCGGAAGATGTTTTCTTTTGTCCAACATCCCCACAGGGATAGTTTTGCTGGCAATCAAAGTGACCCTCTGCTGAATCTCGAACGATTACAAAGGAGTCGTGGTACTGCTCTGGGACGACTAGTTCCATCAACCTGTAGGGTATTCAAGAGTATAAACTGGGGTTAGTACAATATTTAAGATAAGATGGAATGTTGACCCATGTGCTATTTATACGCTATACGGCAATTGAGATTTATTATGCTTACCGGAGCAAACTTGGATATTGTCTTCCTTCTCTGGCGTATGCGCCAATTTCACAAAGAATCCGTTTGCTACATCCTTCAGAATACACAGCTGCTGCTACTGCATCTGCAAGCCGATTTAAGTTACTGTCCTCTAAATGTTCAGCAGGAGCAGTGCCCGCTTCTCTGCGGAAAGGTCCATTCCCTCCCGCTATGTTTTCAAGAACGCCTATTTTCCAAGCCAGGGCGTACTTGACAGCGAGAACTATCAAAAGGAGAATAAACAGCGCCACGCCAATGGCCACTATAGGCACAATCAGGTCACCTGAAATATTATTGGAAAGTTTCAACATGAGCAAACTGAGTGCAAAAAACGCTTTAAAATTTTTAGCTAATTAAACCTGTAGATAAGCACTTTGTCTTACCTTTAAAGCCCCACAAACTTCCCAGTGGAGTGACAGGAACATATGGTGTTCCCCAACCCGGATATCCTCCTCCCCAAAATCCTCCTCCCGGTAAACCAAACCCGGCCCCATAATCTAGGTTAAAAGATTTTCCAAAACCGGGGATTCCGAATCCTCCAATACCCGGACCAGGACCAGGTCCGCCAATGTCGTCTGGAGGTGGTAGGTTATAAGCCATTTTAAATGCGTTACTTTAAGTTAATCTTTCAAAATGCTCTTTAATTCTGTCTATCTTTTCAAGTTGCTCTAATGCTTTAGAAAATAACGCGTTTGCTCTGTGAAGAGTGTGATAGAAACAGCAAACTATTCTTGTAACGTATAAACTAGCTGTTTCATCTTCTGTGGCTTTTACTAGAATGAGAAAAAAATGTGCCCTCATCCAACGACAAAAAGGAAAACTCTCCGTTTGTTATCTTTTATTTCCCGTCACTGTTTTCCACTTCATCTTGTTATATACGTGACAGTTTATATACATTTGCATAAACTGAAAAAGGATGAAATTATGGAAATTTCATCTGAATTGTTCTCAGGGTACACCATCCACCCTCCATTCTCCAACCACACAGCACAATCTAACCATGCTACAGCGCAGTCTGAATCAACAAAAATCGCCATTTCATCTGCCTCCTTCTTTCTGGACTTCCAACCCACCTTCGTGTTCCATTTCTTTGTTGAAGAGTAACTAAAATGTATTCTTCCATTTGGTGGTACAAAGCAATGGCAATCCAACCCAACATAGCTTTAACGGTGCACACCTTGTCATACCGTCTTTCTTAAACGATAGTGGTGAATTCATTTACATCCGTCTACATTTAAACGTTGAATGAAAACTTCAAAATTCAGTCCCCTGATCGTCCTGTCTAAAGCTAAAAATATTCCTTCAGCATTCGTGTTATTTTCCAGGTCACATTCAAATTACTGTTCTCCCTTCACACCTCAAGTTCAGCGATCCCACATTCCCTAACTGTGTTGAATAGCTTTATCATTTATGCATGCTTACCACAACAGACAATTAGTATTTGAAATATCTAGTCGATTTTGTTTCATGTAATACATTTTGCGAAACTTGTTAGACTTGATAGCTGTATGAATCGTTGCAATTCCAACATCGCTACTATTTAATGATTCCCTACTTG
>JAHZNE010005281.1:0-12748 GCA_027744055.1 Callyntrura sp. NNG-2020
TGTTACTAGTTGTTGTAATTGCGGTACCCGTGGCAGCGTTATCAGCTGCAATGCAGGGACGGTGTGTGGATTTTATTATCTATCAAGTTACCCTCTATTCCCTCTCGCTCCTGTTCTGCAAACCAAAAAAAAATCGCAAATCGACTCCAATTTGTTGTACTTTATGCTATAATTTTTTTATCGGGATTCTGAATTATGGAGTAGCATCGTCCGCTGTTCTGCACGGTATTGCCAAGAAGAAACTTAAAATGCATCAGGAGTAGCAACAAAAAGATTGATTGTTTGCCTCGGAATTACTGTACTATCTGCAATCTTACTATCCCAACATTAATTACAATATATCAGTCGGGGTGCTATTATTAAGGAGGTACTCCTTGAGTGCTCCCTACTCGGTAGCCTAGTCCGTCCTGGAGTATCAATGTTGCATGCATACATCAGGTTTCATGATTACATCGCTCTTCAGCTGTTAAAGAGAAGAGAAGAGAAGTGGAATAGTGGAAAAATGAAACCTTTCTTTCCTTGAAACTTACATATCTCTCTGGTGAATTGTGAGCAATTAAAGGGAAATTAAACTGTAATTACTTTCTTCAGATATAAAACGGAAATCATAATCTACAGGTAGTTACCTATCTGTTCAATAGCCATAATAAGAGGGTTTAGACGTACACCGAAGAAGAAAACAAATATTTATTATTTCATCCCAGTTGATTTTTTTATTTTTTTTATAATTGTTTGCTCGGTGTAGCACAAGCAGTGTGTAATTTAAACAAAATCCTCGCTGATGCTGATGATGGATAAGCCGGAGAGGGTTATCGCAAAATGAGTACAGGAGCTTAATATCATCGTAATGAAAAAAATTGCTAATTTGTTTTTCCCTCTACATTTTCCTGATTTTATCTTCGGCTCCTGTTGTGATGATGAATTGATTTCTTTACGGGAAACGACTGATGATGGCTACTCTGCCTGGCTAAGAGGACTATGAACTTGAAATCCGCACAAAAACAAAATGTGAGGTAATAAAAAAACGGATTCGTTGATTTGCACACGGGCATGCCATAAAAACAATGTATGTGTGTCGAAAGTTACCAATGACCAGTATCGTTTATTGTCCAGTATACCACGCCAAAGGCCCTAGAAAAGGTACGCGATCGCTCTTTCTCCTCTCGACATGTTGGCTGTTTATGATGGACTACCATGATGCGCAGTAGCATCAACAAAGGAAAATGCTCATTAATCATTCCAAGTGGCCTGTCAATTCTCAGCCAATCACAAAAACACCCTCGTGTAACTCCTCTCGTTGATGTTGTTGTAAACGTAACTCTATGGGCTACGAAAACATCATCCTTTTGACAAAACGCATTTTGTAATAGCACCTCATAGTAAGTGCCTATATTGTTGTCTGTCATATTGTTATATCCCTATCATTGGTCTTGTCTGCTGCGTGAAGCCGCGACTATTTTTATCTTTTTGTCTAGTCATCTTTACACTCTCGTCTTTTCTATTTCTTTCTTTTGACAACCGTGTTATGTCCATCGAGATTTGTGCGGGGGACAGCCAATCAGCTTGGCACTTGTTGCTCGCTTGGTCCATTCACTATCGTATTTCTCGCAAAGAAACAACACATACAGCACTAGTAGGTGTGTGTGTGTGTGTGCTATTTACAAACACGGCAAGTTTTAAATATATAGTACAAGTTCACATTTGCATACGTTATCATGCTACCATCACAATTTTTGCAGTAAAATGTGGGGGTGTGTCGTTCCTACTATTGAAGCAGTCCCGGCGTATACTAAAGTAGTTTTACGCTGCAATCTCTCTCTCTCTAGGCCCCAAGTTCAACATGTCGTTCGTTACCTCCTAGCACATTCTTCACTCACACGCACACAGAAAAAAGGAACAAATTTAGAGAGTTCATGGAAAATTGTTGGGGATGACTTTGCGGTCGAGATAGAGACAAAGCGAGGAAAACAAGCAAATTAAATGGTTATTATTATCATCGCATCGGTGTACTATTGCGTGCTGGTTGGTGAGAAGGGGAATATAAAAAAGACCAACGTGGTAATTCTGTAATAAAAAGTATTTTGTTTACTGCCATGTGAGAGCTAACAGTCATTAGAGAGCTCCTATCTACCATGTGTACACACAGAGAGAACATCATCGCTGTAGTGGTATAAAGCTATGACTACAGGCCGTAGAGGGGCCCATGGGCACACTGACATTACCCGATAATAATAGGCAAGGCATCGCCACCAATAAAAAACACATTTGCTCTACACACGAAACGCTGCTAACACACGAATGTTACCACGAATGGTGATGTGGGACACAACACTCTTGTACTAATAATAACTTTATCATGAATTATGGAATTCGTCAGTACTCAGCAATTATCTTTTATACATTTGGTTCAAGTTATTCAAATCATGAGATCGAATAGTAATTTGTGGATGAGTAAAGTTATTTAGCAACACGATGACAAGGTGACAAGAAAATAAAAATTTCCCCATTTTCCGTTGGGAACGACATGCGCAAACTTCATCATTTCGGAGTACTTGGGTTGCTGTTGCCAAAGTGAAATAATACTATCAATGTAATGTAACTGACGTGTTTGTTTTACCTTATTTTTGCCAGATAAGCATCATTTCTCTGAAATTTTGCCGTTAAAATCCTTGAACATTTTATATTTAGTGAAAACTCTCGGGAAGTGGTCGCTACTCATTCTACAACATACAGTACAGACTCAGGTTATTGACCGAAGGAAGAAGCCAACCTTCAACCTTGGTTACACCCTATAGCAGTATCCATTATAAGAAAATATTTGTTTCTCTTTTTACAACGAGTGCAAGCGAACATTTTAATTAAAACACACTAATACAATATCTTAATATAAATGGGACTATTTTTGCTCTTATTTTTTCCTGCTTGATATGATGATACAGTTGTCTTATTTACTTATTGCATGCCAAATTTTGTTGAGCTGATAATTTGATTTGAATCCAAACTCCTCTAGGCAGTAGCGCTATAACCAAAAAGTCGTTTTTCAACACGACAACACACATCACCTTCAAAAATTCTACAAAAGAAAGCCAATGCAAATGCAACTGTAGCTAGACGCAACGCGATATTGTGATGATGATGCTGACGACGATGATGATGATGCCTGCAGTAAATAAATAAATAGGCTCGTTTAGAAAAGACATAATATTCGTGTGGTGGCGAAGGTGGTAGCACCCAATCGCCCAAACACATGCCCACGTAAGGCAAGCAACCAGAAAAGTATATAAAAAATCTATAACTGACTACTACTTACTATACCACACTACATTGAACTGACATTCCATCACAATCACACACCACAATCATCAACGGAGAAGTAAGTATATTACTCTGTGTGCCAAAAAAGATTCCACTGTTATCTTTTCAGAGGAGAAAAAAATGAACAAGCTTCACAGCAAGGCGAAAGCAAAAGAATGCCCATTTCAAAGCAAATAAATAGCTAGAGTCATTATCTGTGGGATTCAGGTAGATAAAAAAAGTTTTCTTCAGCTTCTCATCTTTTGTATCTTGTATCTCTCTGCCTTTTATCATCAGATATGTTTTTGTACCCAGAGAGAGAAGAGAGGGAGAGAGAGCATATTTTTACCTATTATCGTTTGTTACTACAAACCTGCCGTAATTTGATCAGCATTATACAACCTCTGTACCACAATTGCTTTGGTTATTCCCATTTTTCTTCCCCTTGCCCCCTGCAAAAAATATTCATGGAACTTTGGCAAAAGCGCCAAAAGACCGAAAAGAAAAGACACAATCAGAATTCCAAGTGCAATCATCTCATTTTTCTCAGGGCGCTACCACGATCGTATACATTCCGGCATACCCGTTTATTTGGTTGAAGTGGGCAATTAAACCGAGACTCTCTAGGTTGAATTTGCGGTTTTAGTAGTTACCGTGTGTGCGTTTATTTAGCGAAGGGTAATTTATCAACGTATTCAGCATTCAACTATTTTACGGCGTGGCGCTGTACTCTCTTTTTTCAATTTTGTCAACATAAAAGCGTCGCAGCATTATACTACCACCACCACTGCCAAAGAAACAAACAAGTGGACAAGCTTATTTAATCTTGTCTTCAAAAAGAGCAGTTCACTCTTCTCTCTCTCTCTCTCTCTCTCTCTCGGACATCTCAGCAGGCGCCTGTAGACAATGCGCAACAACAACGACAACCGAGAACGTAAAAATGGACAGAACAAAAAATAAAATGCAAAACAGAAAAAAGCAAAGAAAGAATAATATATTTATAACGAAAAAATGACTAGTCTCTCTCTTTCTCTCTCTCTCTCTCTTGCTGTCTTTTTTGTACTGTCACCCGATGTTTTTACACGGCTTTACATATGTAAAGTTGGTAAAGTATCTGGCTTTTGGACACGCAAAAAAATTTATCCTACTTTGTTCGTGTACAACAGATAATGAATCACACTCACAGACTATTCTTTTGCCTTCTCTTTTTTTCTACGGGGCCAAAATTTTTTTTTGCCACAATGGAGCCGAGAGGGATTTTCATACTGTCTGAATGAATGAATGATAAAAAAATTTGTAACTTTTCACATTCCAAACGAATGATAATGGTGACGCTGCTCAGGTAAACGGACACAGTACGGAGCAGTCAAGCTTTTTTGTGCGATATAGGATACGATTATATGATGTGATCTGTATGCTCAAGATGACGACGACAACTAGCGACACACTTTTACACGATTCAACACAAGCAGATAAATATAATTTTTGAAGGGGAAAGAAGAAAAGGGTAAAAAAGACACATTTTCTTGTGATGTCTCACCTGGGAGGGCTCCTCTTCACCACCACCGCCTATTATTCAGTTTTCGCGCTCTGGTGCTTCTAGGCAATTACAATCCCCACAGCAGAGGTTGTGAAAAGTCAAGTACCAGCATGCTCAGAAAGTGTACTGTCCTGACATAATAATCAGCATCCTCATTATTCATTCATCGTTTGAAACACAAATTTCCTATTGATGGTGAACTCTGAGACCACTTTGACATTGGTCAACGCTTCACTGGGTTTACACACTGGGCGTCGGCGTCATCTCAAAAAAAATCCCAATATTAAAAAGCGTTTGTCTTGGGCTATGCGTACCCGTCCAATTTTTGGGATGAGTTAAGGTGTGCATAATACGAGAAAGTCATCCAAGAACAGACAAATTCACTCATTTAATTTTGGATGGAATTGCTGAAACCACCGATTTTTATCCAAATTAAGTTTTGTTTTGCAAAAGTATATTAAATTAACGGTAGAACGAAAAAGGTTAAATTAATCCCAATAGTTCCTCCCCAAATGATTTTTCGTTTTCTGTAACAGTACCGTCCCATGAAATAGTGTAGCTGAAAAAAATTTCATTATGTGTTCACCCGACCATAGGAACAAGCAAGTGGGTACTCTTCACTCAGAACGACACGGTTATCACCTCAAACACTACATTACATTCATCATGTAACAGGCACAAGCCAAGATGCTACAACAAGTCGAGTCGAGACGTATCCCAATATCCTCTCACAACTTTCCGAGCGTATCACTCATTCATTGTCACTCGGGTTTTATTGTGTGTGCGCCGTCGTGGTGTTGGTGTGGTGGTGCGCACTCACATCCATATGACACACCTGTCACGTCACAACGTCACCCGTCACTCAACCACCCTTTTTTACTCACTCCACACACATACACTACACACACAAGCTACACAACAACTCTCTTTGTGTTACAAAATTACTTTTTCTTGTATACTCAAAAATTATTCTAAAATAATAATTTTATAGCCCGACCACTCGGAGAGTTTTTTTCTACAAGAATCAGTACAAGCGTAAGTCTGTAGCTTTTTTAGGATGGTCTGTCGGGACGCTCTGTTACACCTGAGAGGTATCAATTGAGGTACATGCCACAAAATATCCTACACTTGTTGGAAAATACCCAACTTTACTAATTTTGTATTCCTCTCTGAATATTGCTTTTATTCTTGTCTTGTGATGACTGTGACTTATTGTCCGACAGGGGGTGCTGAGAAAAAAATTTCGCTTTTCTGATTGTAATGAGCTTTTTTTGTTCTTTATGAAAATGATCAAAATTGACGGATAACTGAGAGATATGAAGCGACGGAATAAAGTGGCGGGGGACAACAACGACGGAGGGATAGGCAAATAAAATATACTTTACACATTTCATTCCTGGAACGACAACACGACACACACTGATAAATCTCTCTTTTTCTCATAAAAAAAGCCGGCACCATTATTATTACTTCATACGCTGAAGCGAAGTGAGTGTGCAGTNCAACCTACATTTCGACGCCCTAATGATGACATTACTTGCACGGTCACCATGGCATAATAATACGCCCTGGCATGCCATGTGTGCATTATGAATGGTATTAAAAACGAGCACACAAGATGACGATATTTAAAAAAGATTAACGTAAGAGAAAAGAGAGTAGTATCATGACGAGGAATACGGCAAATATAGAGAGACAGCAGCGTATGGGAGTGTGAGTGGTAGGTATTACATTGTATGTGTGTATGCGTAATCTTAATGAAGGAGTAAATTTAAGTGATGAACAGTCTCACATTATTTCCATGTACACTTTTTCTAGTGGCGAGATGGACGAAATGGAATAAATGGAGAAAATGGAAACAAAGTTGAATCAATCGACACACGTTTTTAACGTGTGGTATAAGGGGAGCTTAATGTCCCGACCCAGTTTCAACCCAGGGAAAGATTTTAAAAATGTCGTTATTTAATCCATTTCTTCCACAGATGGACAACGTAATTTCTTCCACGGGATGCAACAATGTTTCGTGTGTATTTCTCTATATATTTATCTGGCCAAGCATCCTTCTGCTACATACGCCACCGTCATCGCCATTTATTTCATTTATTTGCTCACCTTTGTCACTTTTGTGACGACATTCTTCTTGCTCTTTTTTCATGGGGAAGGCATTGCACCAGCTTAAAAACTTTTACTCTACAATTCTAAGCCTTCACTTCTTCTGTCGAGAGAGTGAGAGAGTAAAAGATTACAAAAAATGTGTGTGATGATGCGATGCGAGAAGAAGGGGTAAAAACCAGAGATATTTGGGTTTTCAGAGTGTGGAGCCCAAGTGCACAGTCTGCATTTGCCTTGAAGTTTTAAGGAGAGAGAGAGAGAAAAAGTAAAAATTTCTTTAAAATTTTTTTGAGACTGATGATAAGGAATTGTATGGCTGTTACCATCCATTAAATGTGTATTTAGGTACCATCATCATCATCATCATCCTTACCGCATATATGGAATATTTCATATTAAAATACTATCTTCTCCGTGTCCTTTTGCCTTTTATCTCTATCAAAAAGTGATTTTAAAAATTCTTTAATTCATTCTCCACCACTGCCGTTCTTCTCATGCTCATCAAAACGAAAAATTTTGTGTAACGCTTTGGCCTTGGCTTTGAACTCTGGGGTCACCAGTCATCGTCATTTTCATCATCATCCTTCTCTCGAAACATTGATTCACAACAAGCTATTTCCATCTTTTCACTCACTCAGATTGCCTTCTTGCAACACACACACGCGCGATCAATATTTACGTGCGTTCCTAAATTCCCATTTTTATATTCGTCTTCCCTGACATTGTATTTTCATGACTAAACCTTAAAAACTCTGCTCTTTCATTGTCACCATTACTTTATCATCCCTATCACTGGTTGCGGCGCCTTGTTTAACAAAATAGCTCCTGTTAGTATACAGATAATTTCAAAATAGACAGAAAAATTGGCCAGAAACTACTCATGAAACTACTACTATCCCCTGGATAGAATATACATGAGATACCGCCCCATAAACTTGGCTGACTTACATATTTTCTCGATAATTAAAAAAAAATCTTTGCCAACGTCCACAAAAATAGATCATCTTCATCCGCCATATCAGGTCATAACATTTTTTAATCTTCCCTACACCACTCCAATTTAACTCTCATTCATTTCACTGTACAAGCGCAAATTAGTAATTGCAGATAACCGTGACAGCATCTCTACAATAATAGTACTCAAACTAACCATTTTTCATGATTTTTTTAGCAAAGAGCACATACAATTTTTTACGTGCCATTCTTTCTTAACTGAAAACCACCGACCAACAGCATCATCATCATCATCGCCCCATACCCGTCACATCACTTCTCTGAAAAATTATACTTTGTATTTAATTATTCAATCTACTACAATTGTGCCTAATATTTCCCACCATTTTTATCCTCTCTCTCTCTCTCCATTTCTCCTCTCTTCTGTGTGTGTGTGCACAACCTTAATTGCCATTTACTTTAAAGGCAAAAAAGTAACCTGTTATTATGATTTATTCTATTCTTCGTTCCCTTTTCCCATTTTTAAACGAAAAAAAAACGCAAAATAAGTAGTAACAAGCTAAATACTGATTGCAATTGCAAAGTCGACTTCTCTTTGAATAAAATAAACTTCATTTATTTCTACTCTCACACTACCACCACCACCGCCACCACCGTTTGGCAGGCACATACATACTCGCGGACTATTCAAGTGTACACTTCTTGATTTCCACATTATTTTCTATATATACGCTTTGCATGTTAATGAAGGAAAAATGGTAAAATGCGAATTTATACATTATTTTATTTATTTTACCATTTTTTTCTCTTCGGCTGTAACAAATCCTTTTAATCCTCCTGTTCTATGTTGAACTCCCTCATCATCGTCGTCACCATTCGCACAAAAAGTAATCGGAGACCTCTTTGAACTTATCTCTCTCCTCTCTCTCTCGTTATTATGCAGGCCAGATATTATATAAACTTTTTACTACTTTTTTTAAGCTATTTGTTTTGTTCATCTGCTTCTTGCTGTACCCCGGTCGTCTTACATAATGATTTTTTTTCTTCCCTCTCCCCCTCTCTGCTAAACATATTTTACGGCTGCATTTTGAATTGTGAATGAGCAGAGTAGATCATTTCTTACGTTTTTCTGTGGTGGTGATGCCATGTTCCATGCATGCAGTTGGTCATTTCAAGAGAGAGACAGAGCGAGAGAGATACTAGTTTTCTATAGAGATGATATGATGAAGAAGCAGACAAGAGACCTGGCCTGGCTTTGGCCATAAAGCTATAAGTAACATCATCTCATCATCATCATCGTCATCTTCTCGTTGTCGTCGTGAATATATGTAACATGTGGAAAATGATGCTCTCATGCTGTTTTGTGGAAGTTTATTGTGACCATTAAAGCCCTTTGCACTACTACCACTCACTACTACTACTACTACTACTCTGATATTCTCTCTCTCATACATACACAATGATGCTCCTCTTGTTTTGTTTTTTATGCATTTTGATTGTGAATTACTCGGAGAGATAAAAATGAGTGGAAATGAGTGATGGCGAAGTTTTCTCGCTTCTTTTCAATAATTTTCTCCGCTGCCACTGAAACAGCCTCTACCTTTAGCTATCGTTTTTTTACTACTTGGCTCTCTTCTCCTTTTGCCTCTGTTGGAGGAACCCACCAGAAAAACCGACGACGACGGTAAATGACTTTCTGGACCGAGAGGGTTACACACAAAATATATGAATCTTGTTGCTGCATGTAGCAGCAGCAGCAGTTGCAACGCTGCTGCAAGTCTCCAAAAAGTATTTATGACCCAAAGTATTCTACCAGGTTGCTCATCGTTTCATTTTCTTTTTTTTTCTCTCTCTCTCAATGTTGCATGGTATGGGCACGTATTCCTTTGAGCATTGCTGCAGTAATGCAACAACGTTCTTTTCTTGTCGATATGCAGCCAAATTTTAATGAGTTTCTTTTTTCGATGAAGAATGGTGATTGCCCCTACAATTAATGTACTAAAAATCTAAAAACGCTTTTGCATCGTCTTCTCCCTCTGAAAAAGGAAGACCCACACACTTAGGATTCATTTGAGGCTTCCGAAAAATACTCCTCTTTTTCACAAAGCTACTATTTTATCCTTCATTACCACGCTGTAAAAAGCCGTAATCTACCTGAATATTAAAAACCCTAAAACACTGAAAGAGGGAGAGAGAGACTCTGGTCGTTTGGCTGGATCATCATTAAATATCATCGCAGTAAGGTTATGGCTATAATAATACCTTTCTCTCTCTCCCCTTCTCAAGTAATACCATTTGTATGGTGAATTAGTGATGATGATGTATGTTTTCGTTATCCAGCCAAAATCCCGACTTACATTTGATGTCGTAAAGTTTACGACGATGAACAAGATGATATTTTACACACAAAGCAGCAAAAATGTTTTTAGTAGTGTTTGATGTTCTGCAATAAAAAGCATGTCAATGTTTTCAGAGAGAGGGAGAGGGAGGAGAGAGAGAGGCAGGCAGTTATAAACATTTTTTCGTTCTTTTTTCCCAGCATACCTGAAAACGTTAAAATAAGAAAATAGTCATCCTAGGCAAATGTTCGAATCCAGCTTACTACCAATATGGATATCTAGCTGCTGTACAAGAAGAGATGGTTCTCTCGCGAGAAAAAAATGGTTTAATATTATATGGGCGCTTAAAATGAGTAATATTTGCAAATCACACAAAGTAACAAACTCATCTCTCTCTCTCTCTCTGCCTGTTTTGTACACATTTCATTTCATTACACACCACAAGGTAGCTCCTCTTTTTTATTCGTATGCAAATCATAATGGCCTTTCATAATTCATCCATGATGATGATGAAATACTACGACTACACCAAGACTACTACTACTACTACGTACCACTTACTTGGCCACATTTGCGCTCTCTCTCTCTCGTTAGTTTAAAAACCGGCAAAAGTCGACTGCCACTGTGTGGACTTGTAGACTTATTATTATTATTACTTTACTATGATCATCACGATGATGTAGATACATTGGTGGTAGTAAAAATTGTTATTAATGGTATATTTACCGGCATTAATATTTTTACTTGGCGTGCTCATCTTTTGGTGAATCCCTCTATGGAATGTTTCTTTTTCGATATTTTTTTCAGAGAGAAAGGGAGAGAGAGAGAGAAATAAAGATGAGCAGAGGAGCAGGGCACAAAAGGTCGGATACACTACTACCAGACATACCCCACAATGGCCAAAACACAATGAGACTTGGCTTTACACACTCACACACACACGGGGAACAAGACAAAGTGCAAAAGTGTCAGCAGGCGAAAAAAAAAACGCAAAGAGGAAAATTAAATATTATACGTGGACATCAAAGAAAAGCTGCCTTTAAGGTAAAGAAGGCGCAACCGCGCCAGGAATTTCGGAGATGTGCACACACAAACATAACATGAGTTACATTTTTTTGGTTTATGAGAGGTCTTCTGAGAACCCGCACAAAACGCAAATTAATAACACACTAAAAAACGCAACTCGACATAACAAAAAATGTAACCACTTCATTTTCTTCTGAAAAGGATATGCGTCTGCGTTGTCGTTGCATGTACAAAGTATCCCTCTCTCTCTGCTTGCGCGTTGTAGCAAGCTTATGTAGTAGGCACCTTCCACCAGCAAATCTGTTTTCTTTTTCTACTTTTCTTGGTTTTCTTTTTTGCACAAATTAACCATCATCATCATCGTCGTCGTCGTTTCATCGTTTTGTCGTCCTCATCATCAATATTGTTAATGGGTATGATAGCTTATAACATTTTCCCTCGTAAAAATGTTTACCTCTGAGAGAGTGTTTATATGTGAGTGTGTACCTGTGCCTGTACAAAATCGTAATCACCCACCCCAATAACAATTTTTTCTCCTTCTTCTGTTTAAATACTTCATGTGTGCCATAATAAGTTGCAAACATATTTTTATTTATTTTTCGTTTTATGTAGTTTGGGAAGAAAAGAAGAAACAGCGAAGGATTTTTTTTCTTCTTTTGCAGCAGCAGAGAGCGAACATAATACATACATATTAGATGATTTAGAGGATATTCATACAAAATAGCAAATTTATGGGTGATGTCATGTTTTTCTAGTACAAAACACAATAACAACAGACAGGACTGAATTGTAGAGTTTTGTGGGGACTGTTGTTGCTATAATTTGTAAGAAATATTCGCTATATTTATTACTCACTGACTAACTAACTAACAAACTTTGCAGCAGAGATACATATTATTATGGTGGCAGGGTGAACAAGTGGAGATAATGCCCTGTTGTGCAGATATGCATGCGCAGTAGAGGGATATGCGATGGATGCATGCAAATTTGTGTACAGAAGGGCGAGAGAGAGAGAAGAAGAAGAAAAAAGTAGAATTGAAGAGCAACCTTTTCGAGAAGATTGTCACAATAAATCATTAGAAACAAATTAGAGGAGAAGACGAAAAATGAAGAAGAAGCAGGGGCAATGGTGGTGGTGGCGGCGGCGGTGGTGAGTAATGTAAAATGCGAGAGTGTTTAAACGAGAACAAAAGATAAAAGTGACTAATGGCAGACAGCAACACGCAAATAGGTAGAGAGAGAGCACAAGCAAAGGGATGTACTGTTTTTTTAAACAAACTATATGTGTTTGTGTGTGTAGAGTTACTGTACTACTATTGTTTTGTGTGTGCTGGGTTGCATGTGTGCCCCGCATTAGCAGGCTCATCATCTCATCATTGAGGAAAAATTAATATGCATGAGGTTTTAGCTAAATTGTAGGTATATGGAGATTATACAAGGCAAATTGAAGAGAAATATAGCAAGTAAAACGCACTTGCAAGTA
>JAHZNE010005282.1:0-18917 GCA_027744055.1 Callyntrura sp. NNG-2020
CGCCATCGGAGAAGAGTGGATTCAAAAATAGTAGTTTACGGTTTTCAACTTATGGGAATTTTAATTTATCACAGAAGAAACTGTAAAAATAAACGAAAATTTAAGGTATTTGACCACTATCTGAGTGAGTTTCTTGGTTAAATTTAACAGCTTAATTAACAATTAAAAGTAGCAAGTTATTTACAATTATTTACGCATTGGAAACATTAATTTTCAAGCAATATTTTAACATGAATGAAAACTGGAAACGCAAAATTCGCCAATATAAAATACAGGGATTTACTAGGTTGAATACTGGAGAAGGATCATGGGTGATCAAAAAATGATATAGTGAGAGTCTCTTTCTACCCTTGCGACGAGATTAACAACAACGGTGTCGTATTAACAACCATTTCCAAACACACATGCAAAAGTTGACCAAGTAAATTGTAAGAGTAAACTAAGCAATAGAGAAACCAATATCTTGTTACATCAACTTATGCAAAATAAATTGTCTGTTTCTTTATTACATTTGTTAGAACTGCAGTTTCTGGTGTTTGTTTTCAGCTACCTTTAACCGGGACCTAATGTTTTGTAAGGTACGAATAACCTGGACGCCGTCTGTTACTATATGTTGTGGTAGAGTTTTTAAGCAGTAGGTAAATTTTGTCCAGTGATTTCATGCGTTGGAAACTAACAAAATGCTAAAAACAAAGAACTTGGTTAAATTTTCACTGATTTAAAATGTGATGAGTAGATGGAATTGACGGTTTAATGAAAAATTAGTTTGGTGATTAGTTGGAGTTTGAAAGTCAGTTTTATTAATATGCACGAAAATGATGGAAAAGAAAAGCGTAAATGTTCGTCAGAATTTTACCCTAATTTACTTTATAACCATTTATATCGTTTTATATTGACAAAATACTACAACTACTATTAATATGGCGCGATGGAACACCAAGGTGGTGTTTGTTTAACTATCTTTCCAAACAGATACACTCATGCCGGTTTGTAAGCTGTGGAGGAAGCCGGGGTAAATACCCTATTCCATTTGCTTCCCTGGTCAACGTGTACCAACTGCCAGTGTGGGTGTGTATTTTTCTTAGTTGTTTGGCGACATCTTACGTGGTATCGCAGTTGTCGAACAAGAATATTTGCAGCTGCGCTAACCCCTGGCGACTAGGGGGCCATCTATTTTCCCCCATGAAAGCTTTGATTGAACAATGCGACGCATTTAAAACAAATGTTTTGCAATCTTCTCATGCGCGACCTTTTCTCTTTGGCTTTTTGCTCGTGGGCATCATGTTGAGCAATGGGTACAAAAGTGAGAATGTCTACAACATGATCACTGGAAGGGAACTCATTCCTTACGTTAATTTTAGTGAGCTGGTCGCTAATAATTTTACAATACGCGTGCCATATTCAACGCTGTTTTTGATATGGGTTCGGTATCGTTTATAATACGCGAGGGCAAATTCAATGCAAGTTATGTGACACCATATAGAATCCAATCCAATGCCAATTTCTGGACAATATCGTATGCACAAGAATGACAAGACATATTGTACCAAGGATATCCAATGGATCCGATGTGATGTGGTCTTTAATTCGGAATCATTCTAGCCTTCATCCTAAGTTAATGGATACGATGATAAGGAATATTAAAATAATGGCAGTGAATCAAGGTCTACTGAAGGAGAAAATAAATTTGAGCGGTTGGAGGGATGAAATTGACCTCTTGACAGAATTCATGGAAGGCTGTGATCGAAGTGGATTAATTCACTTGACCACCCACGTAAATCTTATTAGTCGAGACTTGAGACGGAAGATGATACGACATGTCTACATTGGTCAAGAAATATACTCCAATGTGACTGTCACGTTGCAGCTTAATGGCTGGATAAAACCGACAGTGCTCATAAAAATGAAGGCAATAAAGGCCTCCGGCATTTCGGACGCGTGGCCAAAATTTATACTGAGTCGTGGTTAATTTATTGTAAAACAAACAAAAAGGTCCATCGAAGAAGAGCCACCGGACATGAGTGGGAACATTTTGCTCATTTTTTTTGTCCTCTCTTCGGGATGGAGCGTGGGGTGTATGGTAATTTGCTTTGAAATACCCATCATTTCATGGAGCAAAGCAAAATTTGTAATGGTATTTGATGCCATATTTTCTGGGTGGAGCACCGTAAAATGTTTAATGCGACGTCTGCTTGAAAGACGTGAGCTGGAACAAGCAGCGGCGATCAATCATGCATGTCCATATAACGTTAATGCATTTATTCGTCGTTGGGCGTTCATGGCAGCAACAAGGTTGCAAGTAGTCGGTCGGATGAAAGTGTTGAGATTAAACACTTGATTAAACACAGGTAGATACGGCTTGCCCCTAATGCTTTAGGTTTCATAATGCGTCAATTTTTAGTTATACAGAGCAACAAGGACAAGGATAAAAATGTTATTTTTGTACATCCTGTGTCACCTGGTACCCTGTTCACAGAGTACAATTTTACGCAATATGTAATTATTTGTTAATTTGCGAAATGAATAAGGTAACTATTCGTTTAATTCTTAGAAAAATATTGGAATTGAACAAAAGTTTCACAAGATTCTATATAAGTAATATTTATATAACTGGTAGCTATTTATTGATTCATATATATTGACAAATTGTAAAACACATAAAAATTATGTACAACTCATTGAGTATTTAGCATTTCGCAGAGGTACAATAAGCACACCATGTTTGATAAACATAAATACAAAGGCTTAGTTCTCTCGGTAAGGCCTATTTCGTTCTTTCTGTTGCATCGTGTTAAAAATTTGCTAGAAAAATATGTGAAAAATTTATCATCTCACAAGTGTGAAACCTATATTTTTCAAGAGAGGAACAGTAAATTATAAATGCAAGAAATGTGAATATACTTCAGTTTACTCTCTTCAGCCGCAAATCGGAGGACTTTGTGACTCCACGCCGTGTAAATTTTATTTGACAACGAAATAGAATCTATTTTATAGAGGTTAATCGAGCTTTCCGTAGACTGATGCAGGAAACTGAATGTAGAAATGACGGAATACAAACATCTAAGGGAAGCAAGAAATTAGAATGGGACATTGGAAAGGAGGACTGCAATAAACGTAAAATTGTCTTTCGGTTTTATTGTTAAAAATGTATCATCTCAAAATTGTGAAACCTTATTTTTCAAGAGAGGAACAGTAATTTAGAAATGCAAGAAATGTGAAAATACTGCAGTTTACTCTATTCAGCCGCAAATAGGAGGACTACGTGACTCCACGTCGGATGAATTTTATTTGAAATATTTGATCACTACAAGTCAATGTATGTTTCGGCGGACAGATGCAGGAAGTTGAGGATAGAGATTGCTGAATACAACTAACGAAGGCAAGAAATAGATTGAAGTAGGTTATTGGAAAGTACGACGTAAACGATAAACATAAAATTGTTTTTCGGTCTTATTCGCACCGTCAATTGGACCTAAGTTTTAGTGATAATTTTTTGGAATCGGATAGTTGGACTGTACAGGCGCTACACTACCGGCAAACTAATTATTGCTTCCCCCTTCTTTTGGATTTTGAATGATATTTGCTTTTCTAGTTTATCCAAGTCTAATATTAAAGGGGAAAACGAAACATTTGTTGGTTTCAGGAGGGCTGTGGAACGAATTGAACGAATTAAGTGCTTCAAGTTGTTTTCATAGTGGCGTTCACATATGTAGACGTACAACATCGTCGGGTATTTTATAACAATATGTATGTAAGTTTATTAGTAAATTATTTTTTATATTAAACGTCAGATATACAGAAGAACGAGCACTTAATTGCTCTCTCTAGTCGATGACATATTATATGACTTGATGAAACAGCCAATGGTCAAATAAAAAATACACTTGCATATCATTTCCAAAAAAATGTGAACATTCCAAAAGTTGAACATTCTATTGAATGGATTAGCTTAAAATGGAGTGAATGGATGTAATCTAAGTTGTTTTTTGAAACCCTATACATGATTCGTCCATGTCCCTTGTGCATACACATTATGAAACCCTATTTGTTGTCTATGTTGACACTACATCTTTTAGTACAATGTAGTCACGTATTAGCACTTTTATTTAAAGTCTGTCTCAAAAATGGGTCACCAGCCACAGGTGTGCCAGTATCTCAAAATGGGCTGTTTGGATTCAAATGAATTTTTATCTATTATGTACACCTACTAGTGCTAGAGATGAACACAAAGTTTCATGACACAGTTTAACATAAAAAATATCTACCAACCAACTTGCAACATATTGATACAAAATGCCCGAATGCACTTAATTCGTCCAACCTCAGACTAACAAATGTTCCCCCTCTCCCGCATTAAGATATTAGCCTTGGGTAAACTAGAAAAGCAAATATCATCCAAACGACGGGCAGTGCCGTTCCTAGCCAAATTGGGGCCTGGAGAACACCATCTAAATGAACCCTCCATAATTATAACATTTAAAAGTAGTAAAGATTTAAATCAAAAGATGTTCCGATAAGCCATACAATTTTTAGAAATTTCTTGGAGCTCAGATGTGTCATGAACCCTAAATTTCTGATGGGTCCGAATTTCTTTAGAAGTTCACATTTATGATTTTCATGGATGTCCGAAATCTTTTGTGAGCCCTAAATTCTCGTATTTCTAAAAAGCTTTAAATTTCTTAGGAGCATGAAATTTGTTAGGAGTCCGAAGTGTTTTAGGAGCTCCAAATCTTTGGGAACCCCAAATGTTTAGGCGACCCAAATTTCTTAGATCTAAATTTCTTACGAGCATGCAATTTCTTTTTAAACGAGCAAAAGTTTTTTAATAACCTAAAATTNAAATTCTATAGGAGCCTCAAATTGCAACTACAAAAACCTTCACTTCATTAAAATTTCGTGCGTCCCATCTTGCCGGGGCCCCTAAATTGTCGGGGCCTGGAGAGTGCTCTCCACCATTCTCCATTGTATGTACGGCCCTGACGACGGGGGAAGCTTTAATTAATTATTATTAGCCTTTATTATCGTTTCAGTTGACTTTTGACACACGTTTTTTACAATCCTCTGAATACACTGGTGTTGGGCTTACAAACAAAATTAGATTGCCGGTAGTGTAGTGCCTGTACAGTTCATCTATCCGATTCAAAAAATTATCGCCTTTAACTCCGCATAAGATTGGAAGGTGACCTACAATTTCAGGTGAAGAAAACGAAGTCTCAGTCACGATTGACGATACACATAAGACCCCCAGACAATTTTCCGTCTATCGCAGTCCTCCTCTTCAATAGCTTATCCAAATTTCTTTCTTCCTTTCGATGTCTGTATTCAGTCATTTCTAATTTCATTTTCTTGCATCTCCACTCGAAAAGTTGGTTAAATCTGTGTATAATACGTGCTACTTCGTTGTCAAATAAAATTTATACGGCGTGGAGTCACATTTTAGGCTGAATAGAGTAACTGCAATATTTTCACATTTCTTGCATTTCTAATTTATTGTTCTACTTTTGGAAAATATAGATTTCAAACTTTGGAGATGATAAATATTTGATATATTTTTCTAGCAAATGTTTAACGTGATACAACAGAAAAAACGAAATAAGCTTACTGAGAGAAGAAACCTAGTATTTATGTTTATCAAACACGGTGCGTTTAGCAAACTAATTGATACTGTCGGCAAATGCATTAGTTTTTCTTTCGGGGCAAGCTTAAAATAGGTGGAGGAATGGCAAAGCAACCATATTGCCCGTCATCATGTCAAATTTGTTCAGCTGCAATCGTAATTGGAGAAATTTGTATTGTAATCCGGTTAAGCGTTGTGAAAATAATTGCCGATACATCATATTTAAATTCAAATCGTAAACTTCAACGCCGTCTCCAAAATTATTTACACACAGTGGATTTAAGGTAGCGAAGATGGATGTTGATTTCATTAACTCAAAGTGGTTGATAAAGCGAGGATTTGTAGTGAGCAGATGTGTTTTTGTTTGGTGTCTTATGTTTTTGAAGTCCCGCATTACCGCCATTTGAATAAAGAAACATTTTGCCATTTCTAGAAATCCGGAATATAAAAATACAGTATTCTAGAATCCAAAGATGCCATCAGGAAAATGGTACTTCCCATCTTCTTATATAATAAACACCACACGTTAAAAAATTCACCTTCAATTCTATTACATCATTTATGGCGGATGGTTTGCACCAATTGACTAGATAATCTTAGAAAGCACCCCAATAGGAGTGTGCTTTCCTGTACATCCGATTGTTCTGCTAGCCAAAACTACTGGAGGTCCTTTAACTTTAGAATGACCTTTTTAGTCTTACGGCGTAGTATAACGTTCTTGACATGTCAAAAGTGTAAAATATGGTTATTCTCGGCTACGCAATTTAATTTCGTTTAATTCTTAGAAAAATATTGGAATTGACCAGAAGTTTCAAAAGATTCCATATTAGTAATATTTATATAACTGGTAGCTATTTATTGATTCACCTATATTGAAAAAATTGTAAAATGCATAAAAGTTAGGTTCAAGTAATTGAGTATGTAACATTTCGCAGAAGTATAATCTAAAACACTTCCGTTTGATAAATAATTCTTAAATTGTTTAAATTTATTCACATTTTTAAATAGTACTAAATAAACAATATACAAAAATATCAAAATTTAACATCAATTATAAAACATAGTTAAAAATAAACTTTGAAAAAAAAACGCAGTATATTGACAGCACGATTTATTTTAACTGTTTGTTAACTTAAGTTTTGGTTTTGGATGCCCCAATATAATCTTTTTTGGTAACTCTAAATTGCTATTTCCATAAATTATATGACGACTTAATACGTTGAAAAAAATAATTTGGTAGAATATGACTAGTTGTGTTTCATTTGTCCCAAATGGGAACTAAAAACTGATTTGAATCAACTTACCAACAGAAAATTTCATGTATTTTGTAACGGTCAAGTAGAAATGTTTATTGGATAGAAAGTGTAATTATTCCAAGCAGTAAAAATGGAAGAGTGACAATCAAGTTAGAGGAAATCTGTTCGCCATGGTCAAGTCAATTTTTGGCCAGTACCAACTACTCAACAACAAAAATCCTCTCCATAAAAATAATGTATAGGTAATTGTTAATTGTCCATAGGTTATAGGTAAACAACGTAGTTAGAGCTTATGTTTGCTTTAATTTTGTAACGCTCATAAATATGTAAACTTGTAAGAAAGCTCCCATATACGTTAAAATTATGAATATGCAAATCGGATCATGCACTGACTTTTATTTTCCACCTACTATTAAAAGTTAGCTTGAATGCAAATTTCTTAAACGAATTAGTGTCACTTCTATATTCCTCACAAATATATTCTGATCATTTTCATATAAGGTTTTATAATCATTAAATATTATATGTCAAATCAAAAGACATCCTATATATTAATACGGAGTGGAGTGTCGTCGGTGTCCAGCCAAAGGCTTTTTTATTTCTTCACCGATTATAATAATCTTGGTGTCGTTGAATGCGCAACAAAAAGGCGGAGTGCCAGAAGGTCAAATGTAATCCTAAAAAGGCAATCAGCTGTTAATTAATTGCAATTAACTTTTTAATACGAGTTTTTTCTTGCTTTAGTATTTGCATTTTTGTTCGTGGTATCCATAATTAGTGCACGACTGGTGCTCTAAAGATGTATGCTTGAATAAATGAATTGCATCTGTTGATTCATTACAAAGAACTAATTGCAATCCTATACTTTAATACGAAGTTTCCTATCGTCAGTGTCCTACTAAAGGCATTTTTATTTCTCAATCGATTTTTATCGGAGCGCAATTAGGTCCACTTCAAATCTATTAGTAAGTGTCCTACTAAAGGCATTTTTATTTCTCAATCGATTTTTATCGGAGCGCAATTAGGTCCACTTCAAATCTATTAAAATCGATAATGAACTATAATATAACGTTGTCACTCATAAACTAATTTCCTGGCCCAACCATTATATCGTATATCGCTTGCAATACATTTTTCAAAATCCAATCATATAACTAAAATACAAATTTGTTTACTTTTACAAAAAATTACAACGAGCAAGACTAAATACTGTTACGTTCAAATCCTTTGGGAAAATTGAAAATAGGGAAAAATCCATTTGAAATTATTTTTTGATCGAGACTGCAGTGCAGTTGTAACGATTCATTTAATACATAGTACATTACAAGTTTAAAGTGTTTTCTTTCAGGGGACTGGATAAACAGTGAAGTGATTGTATTTGAAAAAAATGAAACTCGGCAAATGTGGTTTAAGAAAAATAATCAAAAGGGGTCCCAAGGAAGATGAAACATTTTCTGTAACTCATAATTTATTTATGTTCAAAACAGCACTGTTCCGTGTAATGAAAATAAAAATGCATGTTGGCGTGCAAATACAACGGTGCAGTGCGAGTTAACTTTTCGGAAAAAATTTCATTTAAACCGGCAGTTTGGGTAGGGCACGTGCCTTAAACGGCCCTATCCTGAATACGCCCATGCGGCGGACAGATGTAGGAAGTTGAATTTAGAAATTACTGAATACAACTGTCGAAGGAAAGAAAGAAATTGATTTAGGTTATTGGAAAGAAGGACGTAAACGATAAACATACAATTGTCTTTCGGTCTTATTCGCACCGTCAGTCGGACCTACGTTTTAGTGATAATTTTTTGAAATCGGATAGTTGGACTGTACAGGCGGTACACTACCGGCAAACTAATTATTGCATCCCCCTTTTTTGGATGATATTTGCTTTTCTAGTTTACCCATGTTTAATATCTTAATGCGGGACAGGGGAAAAAGAAACTTTTGTTGGTTACAAGGTGGGCTGTGGAACGAATTGGACGAATGAAATGCTTCAAGTTGATTCCATAATGGCACTCACAATATGTAGACGTACAAAATCGTCGAGTATTGTATACCAAGATGTATATAAGTGTATTCGTAAATTATTTTTTATATTAAACGTCAGATATACAGAAGAACGAGCATTAAACATCCAAAGGTGAAATAAAAATATGCTTGAATATTTTAAGTTGAACATTCTGTTGAATGGATTATCTTAAGATGGAGTGAATGGATGTAATCTAGTTGTTTTTTGAAACCCTATATACATGATTCGTCCAAGTTTATTGTGCATACACATTATTACACGCCATTTGTTATTTATGTTGACGCTAGATCTAGAACTTTGTTTAAAGTCTGTCTCAAAAATGGGTCACCAGCTACAGGCGTGGCAGTAAGTCACAATGGGTTGTTTGGATTCAATAATTTTTATCTATTATGTACACCTACTATTGTTAGAGATGAACACAAAGTTTCATGACTCAGTGTAATATAACAAATAATCTACCACTCAACTTACAACATATTGTTACAAAATGTTCGACAATGTTGTAGGTTAACATATAGCGAGTACCACTCTGAAAACAACTTGAAGAACTTAATTAGTCCAACCCACCTCAAACCAACAAATGTTTCCCCTGTCCCGCATTAATATATTAGACTTGGATAAACTAGAAAAGCAAACGAAGGGGAAAGCTATAATTATATTGCCGGTAGTATAGTGCCTACACAGTTCATCTATCCGATTTCAAAAAATTATCGCCTTAAACTCCGCATAAGATCGAAAATGTGACCTACAATTTCGGGTGAAGAAAATGAAGTCTCAATCACGATTGACGGTGCAAATAAGATCCCCAGACAATTTTCCGTTTATCGCAGTCCTCCTTTCCAATAGCCCATTCCAATTTCTTACTTCTATTCAATGTTTATATTCAGTCATTCTAAAATTCATTTTCTTGCATCTCCACCCGAAAACTTGGGCTAACCTGTCACAAGAAAATTCTTCTTCACTGTAAAATAAAATTTATACGGCGTTGAGTCACATAGTTCTACGATTTGATGCTGAATAGAGTAACTGCAATATTTTCACATTTCTTGCATTTCTAATTTACTTTCCACTTTTGGAAATTATAGATTTCAAACTTTGAAGATGATACATCTTTCACATATTTTCAAACAAATGTTTAACATGATACAACATGCAAAGTTTTTCTTATGAAACTGACTTTAAATAGCTGGGGGAATGCCAAAGCCACCATATTGCCTTTCATCATGTCAAATTTGTTCAGTTGTAATCGTAATTGGACAAATTTTCATTGCCCTCCGGTTAAGCGTTGTGAAAATAATTGTCGATACATCATATTTTAATGCAAATCATAAACTTCAACGCCGTTTCCAAAATTATTTACGTACTGTGGATTGCTTATATTTCAGATTATATTCAACGTTTTTATTCAAAGTGTAGGGAAATAAAGTAAGGATTGATAAATGTGAGGATGTGTGTTTGGTTGGTGTGTTGTGTTTTTGAGATCCCGAATTTGTTGGAAAATAACCCTTGAACATTGTTTAGCTTATATTTTTACACATTTTATTGTCATGACTTTATTAGTCAGACTTATTTCCGCATCTAATGATACGATACTACTTTAATTATGTTTAGACTAAATTGTTGCATTTGTCCTTTAAAATATTTTAAGACATTTGTCTTCACGACTGTGGTATGCGGAACGTTTTAGTCATCGACTAAAACTTCCTTTATTGACGGATTCCATTGATTCACCGATTACACTTAATCACATTGGAATGTTAGTAGCTTCTTCTTTTCGTTCTCTTCGATTCTTGTCCCTCTGACAAGAATCTCACTTTAAGCTTAATATACATATTAACTCTTTATTAATATTATTATATACTATATATCTAAAAACCCATAATGGTCTACATGCATACAGTTTCATATAAATACTGATATCGACTTTGAATAAATCAGTCTTTGCTCTATTCTTGAATCGGTAACTCTTGCATTTATTTTGCTCTCGTAATTACAATTATTCAACAGAATTCCGACCATGTGAATAACAAAAACACCGTTTCTAGAGATCCGAAATATAAAAATACAGTATCTAGAATATAAAAATGCCAGAAGCAAAATCACACTTCCCTTCTTCTTATACAATAAACACCACACGTTAAAAATCCTACAATTATATTAAATAATTTCGAAAACTTGTTGGCACCAATTGACTAGACAATTGTAGAAAACACCCCAATAAGAGTTTACGTTTCTATACATCCGATTGTTCTGCTAGTCAAAATTATTAGAGGTAGTATAACATTAGATTGACCTTTCTAGTCTTACTGCGTAGTATAACGTTCCTGAGATGTCAAAGGTGTAGAATATGGTTATTCTCGGCTACCCAATTTACCTACTTACCCAAGTAGCCCCCTGTTTGTCGTCTCCGTTAATTATGTTACTCAGAGAGTACGGCTTCTCCTTGCTCATCTTATTCCTTTATTCCTGTACAGACCAGTTCAATGCCCGGACTTTCCTCCTATGTCACCAGCATATCTTACAAAAGGAATACGCAATAAAACTAATTGTACAATGAGTTCAACTTAACTGGATTTGTTAACTACGGAGAGCATTTTAATGCTGATGTAGTTTATGCGATCAGTATGTTTGTCTGTCTGTCTGTCTGTAATCACGATAACTCCTCATGGAATTGACGAATTCTGCTGAAATTTTGCATACAGGTACCTTGGGTCAATAGTATATTTCCTATTGAAATTCAGACCGTATGGTCAAGTATGGCGGCAGTTAGGGGGATTGGAAGGTCACCGAGTACCCAAATTTTCAAAAAAAAATTTAAATGTAAAATGGTATTACTTACTGCGAAAAAACATTTTAATTATGATTTGGTTTATGAAATTAGTATATTTGTCTGTTCGTTCGTCTGATATGATATGCTCTCCGTTGTTTCTCAGCAAGGTGGATTACACCGTTTTATTCATTACATATTATGTTATTTTTCATGTATTATTGAATTTAAAGTAGGGACATGCCAAAAACTAAATAAATTATTTACGTGTAACAAGAGTACACTCAAAATCATCAGATTAAAGCTGTATTCCATGCTCTTGATAGGGTCAATATGATTTTCTAGTGTCATTTGTATGAAGATATTATTTTATTTCAATGAAATTGGCTGTAATGATTGCGTTGCATCCAGCTTTGTTTCATAATGTTTCCTTTGTAATAATGTAACTTCGAGTTGTCTAGGAAAGCAGTAAATAAACAGTAAGTATATCCAAAACCGCCACAATTACTACGTTTCAGTGAAAAAACAACGTAGCTCGTGCAATATAAATTGTGTTACAGCTGCCACTTTGGAAATTGTAATTAGGAGAAACAAAGTGCTGGGAATCAAATAAATTAGGTGGAAATATTCGGTTATCCAAGTGCAAACGACAACTTGGATGTTTCTGTAGAACTGATAGCATTTTTTAATTGGAAGACCACAATTTCAAACCAGTGGAACATAAAAAGGAAGTAAATTCCAAATTCTTGAATGACTTCGACGCTGTCAGTTATTATTAAATAAACAGGTGAATAGAAATTGAGTAGGTGGATGATTTCCTTCGCAGTATAATAATAAGGAAGTATATATTTGTTGTCGGGAATAGTGCGACTGCAGTTACGATTTTGAAATATGTTGGTATATGTAGCCATACCAATCATATTCCATCTCCCAGTGCTATTGGGGTGAACTGGAACATGTTGAAAAATGCTTACGTAAAGTTGACCTATTTGGAGAAATGACGATGATTTCCATTCTATTTGTTTGTAGTATTTTGGCCAGTTACAAAACCTATAGTACAGCCCTCAGATACATTATTGAAAAGATAAAGTTAGAACTGGTGGCTAGGTTGCATTTCATAAAGGTAAATACACAACTTAGTACAGTCTCTAAACCTATCACGAAATAGAAGTTACATTCCAAAATGATGGATCGAATCAGTAGTTGTCACCTTCAGTTCAAGAGAATGAAAATTCAGTAATTTCCAACTCTAATACTCAATGAACTGGCTAATGAATGATTATGCGATTTCTTTCCCTTTATTTTAGAAATATTTAGTGTTTCTTAGAATTTCATTTACCTCTCTCAATACTACTGAGTTATAAATTTGCATTTTTAACCAGTGTATTTCGAATATTATCTTACGCATACAATTATTAACCATATTTATTGGATGTAAGCACATATTTAAGTACATATTTTGGCATTTCTAAGGCCGATAATCACGGGCGTACCCAGCCTTTCAGTTAGGGAGTGGCACCGGTTTTAATTTCGTGCACACACATTTACGAAAACACATATATTTCAATAAATTCAAAGTCGTTTTTCGATTATGTGAATTTATAACTATTACAAAAAGGTTATTCTTTACCACGTCTATGACGTTGTTTGTTTGTTTCTTCCAACCAACATTTGTTACCGAGACATGCAGTGTGAATGATTTCTAACGCCGAAGGTAAAAAATAATTGCATTTGTTTTTTTGCAACGCGAGAGATAGTCTGTCGTTGTATTGGTACGTAATTTGTAATGTGGAACATTATATTTTGCCTTCAAAATTGTACTATACTATACTATTACAAGTTGATTCAGATATTCTTTTGTATGTAAGTAAACTCGTTTCCAAATTTGTTTTTTAAATTTTATATCTGTGCATCAGCTCGATACAGGCGGGTTTATGTTTATTCGAATTTCATTTTAGTTAACAATATGAAAGTAAAAGGAAACCTGTCTTCCGCATTTCAACCAATTATGTCGTCTAGCAAACCGGAGAGGATCTTACCACACTCATTTTGTATTACTCGTTCTACATTTGGAAAAATTCGATCACTAAGAAACAGGCGTAAATAGCAAAATACACTGGAAAAATATTTAAGGATATAAGAATAGGAAAATAGGTTGTGAGATCCTAGTCTCCCACATGTCAGGCTAAACTGTATTGGTCGCCAATAATTCGTTTTTTACAATGTTGAGATGTGAAATGTAAAAAATAAAATAAAATCATGACGTTTATGAACTGCATGTTAACGTTATGTTTCCAGTAGTGTTGGAGTACTTAAACCTAACCAAACAGTTCACTATACATAAACATTGTTAATGATTTTTATAAATAAGTTTACAACCGCTTTCATACAATACAAATGACTATTCAAATTTTTTACTGAAATCAATGCATTTTTTTATTTCCAAATCCCACTGGAGGGTCCCCGTCTATGGGACGGTCTGGATACCAGTATCCATATACATCCATCGTAGCGACGTCCCTGGCAACGAACAACAATAAATACGCGCTGCACTAGCGAGCTACGCCACAAAAAATCTTCCCGTTGCTGCAGAACATGTAACCCAGGCAATAAAACGCTCGAAGAACATACTACAAGTTTTGCTAGACCGGTATTAACCTTTCAAAATGCATTCTAATACTGCACATTTCTATTAAAGTATTTTCTGAGATGTAATGACACTAACACGTGTCTACACTTTTTGAATACTATATAATTTTACCACAATGTTTTGGACCATAGAGCTCTTTCAAAATCTTTCTATTATCGAAAAATATTATATAACGAGATTTATATTATCGGCGCCCTTGTTTTAAATTCAAATTGGCGGTACCAGTGCAAGTATAAATTTACAGGTCCAAAAATTAAAGTACTTAATGCTCAAATATGTAAATACGTGGTAAATTTTTCTTTGCATTTGTTTTCTGCTGTATGGATTAAAGGTTAAAATGTTTTTTCTGAATTTCCATCTTACTTCCATTACCATTAACTTACCCTTACAAGAAAGGACTTACAAAACTCAATGTTTCTTACTACTTAAAAATGCAGTTCACTCTGCATTCACATCCAAACAGTTTCGTCATGAATATGAAATATTTAAAACTGCAATACATGAAATGATCCCTAAGTGATTTCCTGCGATCAGAGTGAAATTTGATGATTTTTTTAACTGCTGGCAATATGTGTATGTTCTTTCGAAACTCAGTAGCAGTGCCCTAGACTTGGGATTTTTGGTGGTGGGTCAAAAAGTTAAAATTTTTACTTATTCTCAAATCTTTTTATGTAAACATTTCCAAGTTTCATCCAAATTTGAGAATGGAGATTTATTCAAAACTGTGGATAAATTGATTATTGATTATTAGATAATTACCTACATTCTATAAAATTGATGAATAGTGTTTATTCCTTTCATGGCGCTTACTTTTGACCATTTTAAAACCTACCTGATCTGATACTTCCTGTCGTCATCATTGACTCATCAGCTAAATAAATAAACTTATATGAATCATTACTAAACACTCATTAAATATTTCAGCAAAAATGGAAACAGGCGATACCATTTTGTAATTTTAAGGGTGTTTCTACGTTGACTATTAATGCAAGGGAGGTAATGCATTAATTCGTAACGACGTTTACTTTGAAAAACCGTTTCCGAAATGACATCCGGTATCACAATCTTCTATATTGTCAGTAATGAAAAATAAAATGTTATTCAAAATTTTGAAATTTGACGCAAAAAGCTGCGAAAATTGAATTCCTCATACCTTCTTAATCTAAATTCTACATTACCTGTTGTTTACCAACACACACAAAGGGAGTTTCTTATAACTCGCACTATTTACTGTGGTTTCTGGAAATAAATTGTGATTCAAATTCAAATACCCTGTACTACAAACAAAATCCCTAAATTTCTTTGGTTACCGAAAAGTTAGACGGTTTTTGTTTTTTATTTTTAGTGCAACTATTTCACAGTCAACACTTGACAGTACGAGTTATAAAAACAATCCTTAAATCCCGGTTAAACATCTTTTTACTTACTTTGCATTTGTGACTTTTTAAAACATTTCCGTTGTGGCGTCGTAGTAAAGGATTACCTCGAGCTTTTTGACCTGATACTGAAACAGGTATAGAAACGCGGCAGAGATGTTAACTACTGTGTTCACTCAATCTTTCATAATATCTTTCAAGAAACCAAGATAATCCAAAATGTTAATATACCATTAAATATCAATGTCAGCATCACTTGCGTGGCCGACACAAAATATCACTCACTCAGTTTACGCGAGTGCTTATTGTGGTGCCGATTTTTGTTTACGTCATATAATTAGAATAGTAGTATTGTGAATGACAATACCTGCAGAGTAACTTTTCCTGAAACCGGAGAGACAGATTTCGACCATCGTCCAATTGTCTCCAAAATTAAGACACTTTTAGGGAATGGTTAACGAGTGTTAACTCAAAAAGTGTTAGGTCCAAAAATGGCACCAGTCCGGTGTTAGGGGCCTACCAACCCCGGACCGTAAATACACGCTGGTGCTCGCATACGTGCTTCTAAAAACATGAAACTAGGCACAGAGAATCAAGCAAAAAATTAGGAAACAAGGGCTGTTTTTGGATTTTTGAAATTCTATCAAATATCAGAGTTATGAGCGTTAGAACACTGGACCTACATTATACACAACTACCATAATGAACAACGTAGCTAAAGCTTATGTTTGCTCTAATGTTGTAACGCTCATAACTCCGGTATTTGATGGAATTTCAAAAATTCAAAAACGACCCTTTTTTCCTAATTTTCTGCTTGATTTTATGTGCCTCGTTTCATGTCTTTAGAAGCACGTACGCGAGCACCAGCGTGTATTTAGAGTCCGAGGTTGGTCGGCCCGTACCACTGGACTAGTGCTATTTTTGGACATAACATTTTTCGAGTTAGCACTCATTCTCTAAAAGTTCCTTAATTTTAAAGACAATTGGACGATGGTCGAAATACGTCTCACAGGTTTCAGAAATAGTTACTCTGCATTATTCTTCACCTTGTGTATTTTGAATGTGATTGACTACCTGTCACCTGTACTTGCTGAAAAGCCTGTCAACACAATTTGGATCTAGAACATTAAAGCAAATCCTTACTACCTGATGTTGTTAAAGCTTTCGTGAGAAATTGGGCAACAAATATGGACACGAGTTTACACCACAAAAAACCATTCATGAGTGGCAATGTGACATGCTATCGAAAACTACGTTCAAAATACTACAAGAAATGCATAATAGTTAGTTTCAGTAAAACTTTGTACAAGGGTCACGGGAGGATTTGTAATGCATACTCCGCAATCATTTTTCCTATCATTGTGCTACATTAACAGAGTTGTCACTACAAGACGGAGCTTAGGCGAGCGCTAATGTTTATGTAATGGGTCGCTGATACTGTTCTCCATTACGTGTCATTCTAAATTAACAGATACCCATTCATTGGGTAGACCTACGAAGGATTTTTTTGCCCCCACTTGGTGCCAAACTTGCCTGTAAAGTCGAAAAATCTCATGGGTCTTTACTATGAAATCATGGTGACCTGGAACAAAACTTTTGTTACCACTTAAAGACCATGTGTTGATGATAGTAACCGCACTTGAACAAACAAATTTAAAGGTGTCATGTCGGAACAGCACGTTCATAAAAATATGACTTTTTACAACATAATTTTTTGACAGAGAATATGCATCCTGCCTCTGGAAACTGCTCTTGACTTTTTACAAAGGTATGGTCCTTCATTTTTGTGTGTATAGTAATCACTTATTGATGTACTATAAATTTGGTACAGAACTGATATTTTTATTTTGTTCCATAGCTACTGCATCATCAGAACTTAAAGGACTGCAGTGAACCCTTCAGTAGCATTGCGGTACCTGCCACGCTTTCACTGGTTTATGAATTTGTCTATGCTTTGGTAATTTTATAGACAGATGTATGTGAGTCAAATTCCATATTGTTGTTTCAGCCGTCCTTGAATCGTTACAGTTTTTCACAATGTTTATTGTTGTCCTACATTACCATTTTAAACGATAGGAAAAATGGTTTCTGAGCATGCTTTACAAATCCTCCCGTGAGCCTTGTACAAAGTTTTACAGAAACTAGTTAATATGCATTTCTTGTAGTATTTTAAACGTAGTATTCGATGGCATGTCACATTGCCACTCATGAGTTGTTTTTTTGTGGTGTAATCTCGTGCCCAAATTTGTTGCCCGATTTCTCACGAAAACTTTATTACTATTGCAAAAGGCGTGTTTGTTAAAAGGAGCATTTAAAATGCATGCAAAAGTTATGTTTACGATGAATAAACAACTCGGATATGCTGAAAGATTAGATATGCCAAAACCCAAGCCCTCAAGATTCTGGGCCGGGAACGTCAGGAAAGTTTCGGAGGTCTATAACGATTTAACCATTCCCTTAATTGAAATTTTTGTTTTTCTTCAATGTAATACTAGCAAGAAAATATGTGACATTCCATGCAAATCTTTTTAAGAAAGAGAATTTGAAAAATTTAGATTAAAAGTAAATATAAAAATTCCTACTGATTTGCTGTGTCAGAACATTGAAGTTTACACATGGGTGCAAGTGATTCTTTTAAGAGAAACTTGTTTAATCATGATTGTAAATGCTTACGTAAATGGTTGAATATTTGTCGTTGTTTCTATCAATTCCAGACCAATAGTTTCCTTTTATTCAGGTATATGGAAATAAACTACATATTTATACAATTAAAGGATTATTTAAATTTGTTACCGAAATTTGAATTTTTTAAAAAGCTAACACAACTTCAATAAATATCATAGACATCATATAATTTATATTTTGTTAAGGATATGTGCATGTACAAGTACTACGGAATCTTAAGGGATTGTCTTAAGAACTACAGTTATAACGTGACTAAATTATTAAATGCTTTTAACCACTGATGTTAGTAGTGTTTGCACAATGCAGGATATTCAAGCATTAAATTGCATATAGAAGTGCACTATCGAGATTATTTAGGTAAATACATGACGCTATTTAATATTGAGTTGATGAATTCTACTAATGCTTTTGCAAGTTGCCTCAAAATATATAAACTGTTAGCTCCCAGCCAACACATAGATTTCCAAACATATTTATGTATTTCAAACACAAAAACTGTAAATCCTACCGTGACCCCAACAGACCAAACAAAAAATA
>JAHZNE010005283.1:0-36091 GCA_027744055.1 Callyntrura sp. NNG-2020
GTTGTGTGCTGTGTGTGTGCTGAGCTATTCTATGTGCTGTGCTGTGTGTTGTTGCACACACAGAACAATTAATTTGTGGCTTGTTGTGCTGTGTGAAAGGCACTGGTGCACATGTATGGTTACGAGCATAGTAATATTATGCGAGCTAAAGAGCTTCTTTTCCTTTTTGCCACTTGAGAGTAAGTAGTGACACCGTGCGTTCCATAAAATTTGGGTTTTAATCACATTATTCTCCCTGGAAAAGGAGCTGAAGCCGTAGCAGTAATGTAAATACAGGCTACAGACTTGGGTCAACAACTACTTACTTAGCTAACAAGATTTCTGACGTAAAGGTGGCTTTATTTATTTACTTTAACTGTAAATCACATGTGCTCATGTCGGCGGAGAAAGATAGGAGCCGTGATGGTGGTGATGTTAGAGGCGAATTTTTTTGTTGTTGTTGAAGTTGAATGTGCATTTTGTTGGGAATAAAACGGGGCAGACATATATATACTCATGTTCTCTGTAGTGTATATGTTGTGTAAAGTATATATATAGTTTAACATGTTTGTCATCTACTAATCGAATGTGTGCTCAGCCGCTAATAAAACAATTTTTTGCACACCAATAATATCGTAAACCGTAAACTGCCGTCTCACCACACAACGCGCTCCCAACAAACTCGTACTACGCCTTTTTTGACGGGGAGCACACCAAGGGCGGAAACGACACACTAGACTTCCAACGTTAGTCGTAAAGGTGCACCGTGCACCGTATTGGCTCTGTAGTAAGTATATCCATGTATATAAATGAAAATTTCACAGGAAAAACAGTCACAAGTCACAGTGCTATGTGCATTGTGGTGGTAGAAACTGTCTTGTACTTAGATTTTAGCTTTGAAACTTTTACAAGCCTAGAAGAATTTCACTTACATGAAAAGTGGGAATCGCTGCGAGGAGATAGAAAAAACCGGTGTGTGCTCATTTCCGGCGTGCTTGTACGTAATGTTTGAGTTTTTTGTTGGTCTACTTTACTCTTAAGCGAAAGTCCTTTGGCTTTTCTCCTATATTGGATTTTTATCGGAGAAGGGAGAAAGCAAAGCATATATTGCGGGTATTACATTATGGATGATGACGCGATGAACTGTTCTTATAACTTAATTGGTTTATTGTTAGTGTTTACATTTAATTTTCAACAAGAATCATGTGCTGATAAAGGTTAAGGTACTTCCCTGGTGTTGTTGTAGTTGGAAAGCTAACATGCTGCTGCCAGCAGGCAATTCTATTATCCAATGTTCCCATATCCCCTAGTTATCAATACCTTCTCCGTGCATTTGTTCGTTGTAAGTCGAAGCATGGAGAATTATTTTCTGGAAATGACACCACCGCAAGAAGGCTACTCAACAGCAGGCAAGACTGTGGGACACGATTGGTCATTATAACTTAAATAATTTTAACAGGAATGGTTTCTGGCCAAAAAAATGAAGATTGAAAATCATAAAAATTAAAATAATGAAACCCGAGATATTGATGTCCACATCCCACCGTTTCTGTACAAAAAGAGGTCAGTAGCTTTAAAACATAATAGGACATAATATTGTTATGGTTCACAAGAGGAAAATAAACACTTGCAAGACGCGACTTTGCCACTTGTGCTGACACGACAAACGAGAAAACAGTAAAAAATCTTTTTATGTTCTTTCATAAAAAAATGCCATCGTCTGTTGTAGCGTACACTTTTACATGGATGTGGTGGCTGATATCCCTTTTCCAGCAGAAACCACAGGAATCCGAATATTTCAATAAAAATATGACTTACTTACTCCACGCAGCGACCTGGTTTGTCAATTACACGACGGCTGGCAGCAGGAGCACAAAATATCCTCAGAAAAAGCAACATTTTCAAACTTACATATGCACACACAGAAGCTTTTATTTTTCGTTTGTTCAAGAGACGTACATTTGAACGAAACCTTACCTAATCGTCGTCATCATCACCGTCATCATTTTATTGCGCCAGTGTACGAACATCATATCTTGATCATAAACGTCGCAGTCGGTGACAGCAATAACAAGTAGTGAAAAAGTTAAAAGTCAGTTCATTTGACTACTTTGCTGGATATCGTATGAAAAAGTAAAAAAGCAATAAAAGCAAGTTTCTTTTTCTCTCCTTTTTTCTCTTTTCTTTGAGATCGACTTGAAGAAAAATATTCTGGTGAATTCTCACTTTATCAGGTTTTTACACGCGTATTACTATTACTTATTATCATTATTATCATATCTGCATGATTATGAGCGCGTCTCTTGAACAAACAAGGTTATACGGGTTTTATATCATACCGAGTCGTTTTTAATGCTGTTATTATTATTATTGCCTCAGATGTTGTATAGATATTGCCGATGGTATGAATATGAATATGATTACAATTTACAATGCTTTGAGTGAGCAAATTATATGCATCGCTGCAGTGACGGCATGCATATACTATATACGTATTAAGGTACAACTAAACATTCCAGATGTCTTTTATTCAGCCTCCTCAATAAGTTCAGGTTACACCAGTCAGTCAAGCCCGCTTGTTGGTTGCTGCTCCGGCAGTCATGCTAGTCATGCAAAATTCAATAAATTATACAGATCAAGGGAATAAATTCGTGTGACGGTGAAGGACAATTATAATGACTTGTACTTGGGCCCATTTGACATGGCATTAGCAGAAAAGTGGCAATATAGGAAGAAGGGTATATATCTAGCGTCGTCCCCGTTTGTCGTTCTTACTCGCCGTCGTCGTCACTAAAGAGAGGTAACATAATGATATTGAAAAAAATAATCGAGATATGAACGAGCGGCTTGTACTGTGAGAAGATGTTCAATTACAAGGAAGTTTGTCGTCTCAAATGTCAGTTAGTGGTTGTCGCAGTTGTTAGCTTAGTTTTTACCACACCACCAACGGCTGCTCCTCGGCTGCTGCTGCTGATCCACACACGAGCAAAAGGGTTGTCAGCTTTTCGTGTAGTTGATGTGTCTTTAATTCTCATTTTTATTAAAACAATGCAATCAACAAAACAAGGCTCTGGTGCCAGTATTGCTGAGAGAACAGGGAACGGCGGGAGTGAAAATAGAGGGATTTTATTCTCCATTTTATTGGAGATAACGACCAATAAATTTTTTGCGCTGATGGAGGGCCTTTTTGATTTTGTCTGTGTGTCAGTTGTGAAGTGAAGAAAGGATGCTCATATCGCGATCTCGTCAATCGTCGTCATTCATTCAAATTGGCACTGGGTGATATTTTGTCTCTTTTGTCTTTCGTTAAATTGATGGAACGGATTCATTTATTCATAAAAAAACGTGATCTCTCTGTTTGAGGGTCAAAGGAGTAAATCCTATAACTTACGCGTCAGCATTATAATGCACGCATAAAGTTGAAAGAGTGACAAATTTTTTTTCGTCACGTAGCATATGTACTACATAACATATAATATCTTGTTACTACAATTGTTATTATCGTTATTAATTCTGATAATGAGACAAGTTTTCTTGAAAAGACATATGGCTACTAATAGACGTTGATGAAAAATAAATGTGACAACATGAACGGAAGAAATATGGAAATTAATCACGATTGAATTGATTTGGCATTGTAATTGCACATTGTGCTTCAAACGAAGTACCTTTATTACACAATTTACTTGTCTATACGGTGCTTGCGAGACAATTACTCACAAATAACTAAGGAATAATATACTGATATCTTTTGCAAATTGCAAGTAACCCTTCTGTTTAACTACCTGTTGGATTATATTTTTTTCGTGAAACTTTCCCACTGACTAACTATGTAAATGTCCTTAATGGCACTTCGTATTTTATCCGTACTTGACGACGTGTGCGATCATACCTGTAAAATTATAAATTATAAAAGAAATTATTACTTTATTACAGTGGGAATATATCACTTATAAATAGGACTACTCCTGTTATTTACAATTGGTCTAGAACTATAATGGTATAAAATGCATTCATAAAATGAAATATCATGTGCCTTTATGACATGTCAGGATTTCTAAAGGGCACGCACAAAATCAGCAGAATTAAACACCACGCTTGACGCTGCTAAAAAACAATTCATGCACATGCGTGCACGTAACATTTTTACATACCGATTTTTTAGTCACGATAATAAATAAGATGTATGTGGTGATGAGGTTCAGTTAGACAGATCGGCAGCACAGCAGACTTACGTGAGTCGTCATCGTACTTAGGTATGCTGTAATCAATACACTGTGCCAGTCACAGAACAAAAGGAGAGACTCGTTAAAATGTTGGGTACTACACGGGTTTACCTCATTTACCCACAACACTCGAGTGTATAATTGTAAGATTTTTTATGGCGATGTGTAAAAAAACCAAATAAGAAGCAAACTTTTCCTTTCAACGAATTTTTTTTTCAGAAAAAAGGTTATACTCGCTGGTGGGGACCAACAACCTTCTTTCGAGTTAAAATAATAATCAACTGCCACCTCCACCTTGCCTCCTCCTCCTTCTTGTTGCCAAAAAGATACACAACAAGCAAAAACAACTCAAATCGTACACAAAATCTATTATTATTATGTTAAAATGATAACAAGACTTGTTGTTAGACAGTCAAGAAGACACACATTCATTTTTATAAACGTTTAGTTTAGCCGTCCATCCATCCCAACTCGAAAAGTACAAGTGATTTTTGTTATTTCTCTTGCATTGATGTAGAATGCAATGTGTGTGTGTATGTATCATCATATCATATCTACCTATTTAAACAAACTTGCATTTTTGAAAAGCTGGAGCATATCAATTAAATCATGACCTGTGACAGCTGACGTTGGTGGTCCTAACGAACTTAGCAGACACGAAAACCGAAGAAGATATGATGTTACCATAAACGCAGTTGTTTAGTGTGTATTTAGCAACCCCAGCAGTAAGCAGTAGACAGGCACAACCGCGGAGCAGTGTTACGTGTATATTAAAAAAATAATGCTATCACTTGTCCATCACTATCATAATTCCTGGGCAGCATGCAGCAGCAGCGTCCTTATCAAAATAATGTTTATTCACCTTGAACAGTGTACAGAAAAACGGGATGTGCTAAATGCGTTGCGGGGGGTTTATTCGGAGAAAAATATAATATTCAGGTATTATGTATGATGAATATATCTTGCCTCGCACTTTCTTTCGCGCAGTATGTATAAAACGTGGGCTGGCCAGTGAGCCAACAAACTGATTGATTTTTTTTAAACTCAAAACGATTGCTATCAACAGACCAACTTGTTTGACGATGATGATGATGACCATGATGATCTCTACTTTATTTGGTAGTTATTGCGGACAGGCAAGTTAAAATTTTTAATTTACTTTCTTGGTTTTTTTGTATATTTTGCATGAATAAAAAATAAATGTCTGCATAAACACAGTGAAATGTTATGAAACATGCAGGTATGGTAAGCTACGAAGTAAAAGGTTCTATGTATCTGTCTGTCTTGCTTGCGTCTATATTAATCCTGATCACTGATGCGTCTTGGTGGTTGGTTGGCATATTTTACAAAAATCACTTTTGCTATCAAAAGGATGACATGCAGAAGACAGAAATGTTCCTTTAAACGGAATGATCATCAACAGGATCACCATGAATGAATTAACGAGTTGCCACCTAGTTAGCAATGATTATTTATGAACTTGGAATTCATTTGGGTACACTTTTTAAAACATTTTTTAAAACATTAAAAACGTCTTGTTCACTTGTCTATTTAAAACAACTTTTGCCCTTGGCTTTGGAAAATTTTCATGCTAAATATTACCATTATTTTTTATATTAATAATGTATGGATAAACCATTATGAAAGATATGCAACGTTTTTTACTAATAATCTGCATACAAAATATATAACTTATTGAATTTGTTATAATGTATGTATTCCCTTCCCTTGAATTATATGCTTACTTACATGCTGGCTAGAACCGAATACGTAATATTTACACCATATTATATTTAATTTCATCAAACAGTTTGCTATGACTTACGCTTGATGTGCGCTTATATTTTCTCTTGTTTCTCTTTTAAAAAACAAAGTTGTGTATTTTCCTCTGTGCTGAAAAGGGATAAAACCACTCGACGGAGTTAAATACCAGTTTGATAAATGAAAATTACATGTTTCCTAATACCAGCAGCGAAACGCCCAAATCTGGTTGTATCAACATCAACTTGAAACGTATAAACAGATATATACTATTACTATTACTTCTAGAATGCGATCATGCACGAAAATGATGATGAATCTCTTGCGAAAAGTGAATGTTGTGTTGATGCCTGCGATGATAATAAATAATGGTTAATAAATAAGCTAATCTACAGATTGGTCCTGCCCTTCGTCATTCCCGTACGTACGTACAATCGAAATGATCTAAATTGACCAGGATTGCCTCAGATGATAATGATGATGATAGACAATACCAAGGAACACACAGAAATACAGTTTTCTACAACATCGCTCGTCTTCATGTGCACAGTGTCAATTTCTTCTCCGAGATGGTGATACATAAATTGCCGTTTAGTTGAAACAACTTAAACTAATAATTTCGTTTACCTATTTGGCTTCATTTATGCGACTTGTGTCAGCGTTACTTCATCAACAAAACTCCACTTCGCTGTATTATTTTCAAAGATGAGAATAATGATTCCCTCCGAACATCACCCGCAGAGTTTGTAGTTTTCATATGCTGAAATGCACACACTGCGCGGCAGGTACGGTTTCAAATAAGGAATCAAAAGGTAATCCTATCCATCTATCTGGAAATTGAAAAAACACATTTTGCCATGCAAGTTATATTATAATCATGATGATTTTGACTATCGTTTTTCAAAATTTCATAAACAAACACCTGTCCATTATTATTACTCACACGGTGTGCTAGCTTGCGTGTCTTTCCCTATCCCACTATTACTACGACTATCAGTACTTGCAATCATTATTATCCGAGCGCCATCCTCATCACTAGAATCATGAAAAGCCAGACAATTGCTTCATTGATAATGACAACGTCCGTAAATTACTTTCTCTAATTCATATATGTACCCGTACCCTATACCCCCTGTATCTGTGTACACCCTATTCTGTACGAAGAGGAGTTTTGTTGATTTTGATAATCATCACCTGCCATTTGAAACCACCCAAATAATGATGATTAAACGAGTGGAAAGTCAACAAACTTTTTTCTAGCTATGGCATTTAAGGTAACGTGTCTGTCAATCATCTTGTCCTTTTTGGTGTACTCAACTATGATTCATTTTAAATTCCTACACTGCATGTACGATTCCCCTGCAAAAATGCACAAACATGGCTGTTTAGCTCGCAAGTTAATGCTCAATTTACACACTCTGAGGAAAGCAACAGCATTTTAAAAATTTAATTAACATGAAACTAAATGGAAAGTAGGGAAATTATTAACACGAAATCCATGTTTAGCAAGACTAGGAAAATAAATTAATTGAAACGTTTAGCAAGCTGAAAGTGAAACGGAGTGGAATGTCATATTATCACAGTAATTGTAATCAAATACGTTGAAATAATAACATATCCATAATTTAAAAGCGTTTTTGATAAGTGCTTTTACTTTTTTCTCCATTTCAATTTGAATTCTTCAGCTGAAGCATTCTTTTCTTCACTTCACTTGACGCTTTTGTAAGAAGTAATGAACCTCAGAAACGATATATAATTGAAGCGTGAACAGAAGGAGTAAAAACTTAAAAAATATTTTCGTTGCATTTAAATCAGATGTAGCCTATTCATTCAGGAATATAAAACATTTTCAATGGAATACACTACGTATTTGAAAAGAAATGTCTAAAATGTCTAAAAATTCTGAATTATGCACGTTTCCCTTAATAATCGCAACGTTAGTGACTACCCACCGGTGATGAAAGGGGATTATACAGTTAATTTGAGACATTTATCCTTGGTCCATGGTTAATTTTCCCCATTGGGCTCATTATCACGGTCCTTGAAACTGTCCCACCTGGGTCCACAATCCTCAAATATGGAAAAGACTCAAATTTAGAGAAGCAAAAGTGAAAATTCTGGTAATCGGTAATCCCTTTATCGAATTCAAGTGTTTCTGCGACACAAAAAGCAGTCAAGCGCACCTACAAGCGACGTTTATATAAGTTGTTAATAAATCTCTTTGTTTCTTTAAGCCCCGTCCCGCTAGGAGTACGAAGGTATAGGTACTCGGTTGTGTTGTGTTCATTATTGTAGAGTATTCTGTCGTCACATACTGGTACACTTCTTGTGCTCATTAAAGTGTGGATGTAATATGTGTAGTGTAATATATAAATTATGTCGAAATCGTTCAAAAAATAAGAGTGAAAAACAGCTCAAGTGAAACTAAACACCACAGATTAGCCCTAATGATTTGAAAAAGGAGAGAGAGAGGGGAGAGATCTTCTGAAAAGATTACGCATGTAGTAGGTCTTCTTTTTTTGAAGAAAGATTTTCAGACTTTTACGTCTATTGGGTTACGTAAATGCGCAGTGATCCGAAATGTAGATTAGGCGGATGGTCGGTGTTTCTCAGCCCCGTCTTTCCTGTGCGCGACTTGCAATTGCGATTCCGACACCATAACCAACGAAGAAAAGTACTTTGAGGACACAGAGCTTGACGCACAATGCAACATTTATTTAACATTAACTATTTACTACAATATTGTTTGTCGCTCGTGAAGTATACCAAACCGATCGAGGAGCCGATTTCCTTTGGGTTTTCAGCATTACGTAAACCTGGGAAATCGATAAATATCCATTTTTTGGTGGTGAAAATATTTTGATTGTCTCCATTATGTACACATTTGTTCACACAATGGAACGATTGTTAAAGTCGATCCAGATAGTGCGGAAATAAGGATTAGGAAGGCTCGTCTCACCTCATAAACGAAAATCGAAGAGAGGATTTATGCCATCTTTTACGTGGACTCTCGTGATTCCAGTAGAAAAATGTCTCCTTTGTTGTGACGGTTTATAATATTTGTTTAGCTAAAGGAATGTGCCTTGGTACACGCTACAGAAATACTTCAATGTGCGTTACCATCTCGCACTACCACCATCAAGCTTTATATTTTATTTTAAGACGTCTCGCCATGCCATCAACAATGCTGTGAAGGTCTGCTTATTAGCAAAGTCTGACGATGTATGATTTATCAACATTTCCTTCTAACGCAACCCAACTTTCCATTTTCTTAAAAAATCCCGGTGTCGACGGTCTTGTCAAAAGGTGTTTGAGAAAGGGACATTTTTATAAAATATTTGGACCGTTCTAATTACCCTGATTATTCTTCCATACTAAAGGCTTAAGACAGTAGGGCAATGTGGGGTCTGTTAGAACTTAGAACTAACCCGTGTTACACCACCTCGACCGTCTGACCTAACACCAAAAAGTCTGCGTACACTGTACACTGTACATAGCAAGCAGGTCAATGCAAAAAGGATAGTAACTTTGATGGAAGTAAGCCCCAGAGGTATTTACCCAGATTTAAACTTAAATTGTCAAAAAATCAAAATACATTTCTATACAAACATGAAAATCCTCTCTGCGGAGGGCATCCGGATGCAGAGATATGTTTAAAATTAATAATAATAATCGTTGCCTTTCTGGAAAATCCAGAACACTGACTCAAGATCAAATTGAATTTTGCTGATAGCAATGTCTCTTTACTCTTTCTTCATGCAACGATTCTTCAATCGTACTATAGCTTGTACCTTCACTTACCAACCAAACGAACCACAAATTATCGAAAAGAAGATTCCATCGCTGTTGTTAATACTCAGTTCGTATTAATCTGGTATCATACTGTTCAGCTAGATCATAAACAAGTCATAGAATTGCATGCCTTTCATATTACACATATTCCCAGAGTTCTACCATATTTTTCCGTACTTAACAATTTTGCGGTCGAAAAATTCAATAAAAATATGCAAACTTTCCCATTCTTTTTCTTACATGTTTGTATGCTATCACTTATCATCACGGTCCTCACTGTTGCGTCTTTTTTTCAGATGGTTAACTCTTGACTTTTCACTGCACGTGTGTAATTCTATTGTACTCCAAAAAGTTAAAGCCCACGGAAAACTTGATGAAATTATATTAGCTGTACGGATTAGCAATGTGCACACAGACAATGGTATTTAATATATTAATAATAATATCTCTCTACCTTCCCGTATGTAGTCATTTGCTTTTTTACATGGTATATAAAATTACCCCTACAATTTACACTACTTACAACTTATAAGTACTACTGTGTTTGAGGATGAAACTATACGAAATGGGAAATCGTGGTCAATAAATTAGTAACTCGCATACCCTGGTGCGCATACAAATATGTGCATTGTCTTTCTTTTTCCCTGAGAGTGGCTTGGCATCGTGGTGGTGTGGTGTTACAAAGATGATGCTCACGTTGCTACTCAGGAGGATGATGATGATATACATTCTTTTAAGTTTCTATACCACTTGTTTCTGTGAGCCCCCATTAGATTCAATTCGTTTAAAAAGCACGACGAGCTATGTGGTAACAGCGATGACAGAGAGTGGATTTTGCAAAGAAAACGTTTTATTCATCATTATGTAGGGAGTACCCATATCACATTTTATTACTACCTACCGATTTGTCCTACCCTATGCATACATTAATACGAAAGAAGAAACTACAGCACACCAGCTTTGCAAATAATAGTATAGCGTGACCCTGGGGTGGAAAAGAACGAAGAAAATTTCTAACATTGAAAATTTGTATCCTTTAAATCTTTTTCGTCGTGTAGGATGTGTCCCTTACCCTGCTTATTTATTTTTATTTTACATATTATGCTTAACAAAAGTAATGTGTGTACACAGTAATACGAAATAAGAAAGACACAGTGTGCCAATAAACCAGGTGAGCGGATGAGTCATTTCGAAAGGAGAAGAATGGAGGTTGAGCAAGTGCAAGTGGAATGGAAAAGTTTTATAGACAAGTAATACAACAAGTTTGTTTTTTGCGTTTGTGAAGAGAAAATAATAATTGTTTAAACCGCTTTTGTCGTATAAATATGCTGCGAAAAATATAATAATGTTTTGTGTGATCAAACATTACTTTGGTAGAGGATGAACACGCCATTGTTCCCAAGAAGAATGGGCTAACGACGAGGTGGTCAAAGGACTTTAGATTAAGCACCTGTATGCAAGGCAGCAAAACAATATTTTTCAGCAAAAAGTGGTGACAGATGGACACAGGCGGCGATTTAAGATATTGTAAATTGTAAAAGAAAAAAGATCAAGCTTTGTTGTAAATTAAAACTACACGACTTTCTCAGGGTCACATGATGCAAAATTTTGGTTTCGTGAAATTTGTCAGCAGAATAGGAATGGCGCTGTACATCTACGTCCTGTGAGGAGCAAATAGAAAATGTTTAGTTGTCGACATCGTTCACTGTCTTGCTTTAGATTTTTTCAACGTTGTATGGAGGTAAAGAGAATATTTTATCAACAAAGGATGCGGTTGTAAATTAATAAGTAAATAACAAGTTATCTTTTTCTGTCATTAAATTGTATTTTGGCCTTTTATTTTATTGAAAAAGTGACATCTTTACCGTTTTGTTTAAAAACATAAAAAGGATACTGTGAGACGTTCAAGACAATGTGCTAGTTTAAAATTGCCAACAATAACTTTGATTTGCGCCGTTTGTGCAAACACGTAGTTACTACAAGAATAGTTTAGATTGCCTTTGGAGGGAAATGAATAAGGTCCTCTCATGCACAATAAAAATAATTAATTTTTTTCTAATCCCATCTATAATCTATTTTACATCAGCCAGCAGAACCTATTTCGACTTAAATTGTTTTACAACGTATTTTTAGGAAGTCTACTGATTGAATTATAGGTAGTTCGATTGTACCTTTTATCTTGTCGTATACCAATCTGGTAGCCAAACTACACGATTAAATTGCTCATGTGTTGAAGATAAAAAGCGGCTACGTATCCGCAATCTTCAACCAGTTCAATAGCACTGAACTATATAGTAGTTCCTGAGATGAGACAAACAATATTAAAATCATGTTATATCTAGGCAGGAGCCCAAGCAAGAAGCCACCCGATGTCCTTGACTTTGAGCTTTGGCTCCAGCGAAAACTTATTTCGTTTATCGTTCTTATTAATATATCCATATGGTTTCCTGCGTATATTAATAACAGCACACACACACACTCACATCTGTGCGCGCGTGTAGCTGTTGTATCTTCCTACAGAGCTGAAAGTGAATGTTCGGGGTAAAATGTTAATGAAACAAAATGTTACATATTGTTCACCTTACGCGTATGCAAGCACACAGAAAAGTTTCGTTTGATTAGCAGTTTGGTTTTCATCATTTGATGTATTTATGCATATTGGTTCATGTTTTTCTTGCGGTTTCAAGTAATTCCGAGTGAATCAGATGAAATCATCGATACGCGTTTTTTGCTTACACCATCACCGATCAAGATAAATAGCTCTTGTTACAACAATGAGGTGTTCAAGATACATGTTTTCGATGAACAGCCAGCACACAAAAAAAGATGGTTTTCACGTTGAAAGATGCAAGTTATTTGCTCACCGCAAGGGATCATGGATTTATTTGCTCGTTGGGGTCTTCAGGATGCTAATATGTCTTTTCTCTCGATGATATACCTAGTACTGCCAACCTACTACTGATTGGAAAGTTAAAAGAAACTCTGCTGTTGCACATTTCTGTACTTGGGAAAAGTTTTACGTAAAAAACGACTTCATTGTAGGCATTACGACAAAAAAGATAATGAATGCTAATGATGCATTGAAATAACACAGCAACTCTGCCTTTGATATTCTTGCTCGTTTTGGTGCTAGTGTGGTCCACAATGCATTCGTGTATGTGCACATGGGTAGTTAGTTTTTCTGGCTGCTCTGGTCTACGAATCATGAAAATGAAATCAGACGAAGAACCCACAACCAGAACAGCACAAACAACTCTTCGACTGGGACCTTTCCATTGTTGAGAAAACTATGGACAAAGCTCTTCTTTGTTTGATTAGCAATCCAGGTAACAGATGGAGGTGCGCAACAACTTGCCAGAAAGTCAAGCTGTATCTTATATTTCTCAACGTTGACTGCGGATGTGCCTCTTTAGACAAACTTTTGTTGATGTGAATGAATAAATGTTCAGGGAACAATGCTGATGTGTGCTCCAGTCGTTCCACAGAGACAACTGGCCGGAGCCTGGCATCATAGTACATACCACCGGTACGGAGGAGTAGCATCATCATCCCTCATAAAATAAAGGAATCTTCTTTTCGGATTTTATCAATGAAAGTGACAATTTTTTGGTGAGACCAAGCCAGTTGGCTTGAACGAAGATTTTACACATTTGGCAGTGGGATCCAAACATAAAGCAGTGACTTTTCACGAGACGTAAAATGATAATGTCTGCCTAATAATAAGAAATGATGTGCCTCGTTTATATTAGCTATACCAAATATTTTCCGCTTTTATATCACACGTATAAAATATATAAAGGTATCGTTGTCTATTTTAAAGGATCGTATCAATATCAATGCCAAACTTCCTTTTGTGTTCTCTGAACGTGAATTTGACGGCAAGGTTTTATTCAATCGCGATACGCGATCGTCTCTACAGACTAAAGGACCTCAACCTCTCTGGTGTAATAATGCTAGAGAAGTGATACATTGAGTTTTCTTTTCTTACAGCGAATTCATAAAAGTGTCAGTCTTGTTGACCCTGAGTCCCCAAGTCATGATTCATTTTTCTTCTAATGATGCTCCAACATCGTCTCTTTCTCAATGAGAATGTGTGTACACATTGGAGACCCATTTTGACCGTATAATGAGTCAAGAAAACTGATACAAAAATCACACACACATCACAGGGAAAAGAAAGAAGAGGATGAATCATATAGGACACAACTTGTCATAACATCATACATTGTTATCATAATGATCGTTTTCATACTCCATGGTGTTTCTGTCTTCTTTTTCTTTTGTCCGCTATTGTATCAATAATCGATATCTATTTTATGATGCGACGTCCGTACACCGTACCATGACACTCTCCAAAAGATTCCATTCAATAATAGAAGTCGTGGTCGTAGTAGTAAAGTCAATTTCATTATATTTTGTACAAAAAGTTTTGTAGCATGTTTTGTAGTGCCATCTTCTTCGTTTCGCCATCTGCTACTGGTTCATTCATTTCATTACACTTTTGGGTTACAAGTGTTTTTTCAGCTGGATACTCCATTGTCCATGAAGCCACCATCGTTGCTGGTTGAATTGAAACCAACTGACACAATGCGTTGCCAACTAAGCTGCCTAAACTTAAACATGTTTCATGAGTCCATGTGTAATATATCGTTCCCACTGGTTAAATATAAATGAGAAGTATCGATGATTATCAGTATCAGTAATGAGGTTGTGATAACTTTTAGACAAATTATATATAACTTGCATTGCATATTAAATACCTGATTCATATACAACGCACCATATGACTTTTGAAAAATTATTGGATACAGTAGTGGTAATCCATATTAGTCTCTTCCAAATTATATTACATCTGAAAAAATGGTGATGTGATAAATAAGTTTACCTCGAATCACAACCTTGAAAATAGTTATTATTTCCCCAAAAAACGTTAAAGAATACATACATTCCAATTTCCTTGAGTTACAAATTACTTCAATTTCTGTGAAAAATTGCTTGTGTCAAAGAATATTCCTTGTTTGGCCCCTGATATCTCAACTGATTAGTTTTTTCTTCTAGTTTGTAACAACCTTCACTTTGTGATTATTGTAATTTTACATTTAACCACTATAAACCAATTTGCTTTTTGTTTTCTCTACATTTTCCCTCGATTCTTATAAATTCATTTAATGCTCCACTCAACAAAAACGCTAAACAAACACCACAAAGTTTCTTTGTGTCAGCAATTCAACAGTTACAAATTAATCTGCCCTGAGTACTAATGCTACCATCATGACTCATGACCGCGTTTGCGTTTCCTTGTAACAAAATACAATTACAGCAGAGCACACACTTTTTAGCTTTTAAAAATGCAGAGCAATTCTAAAAAAATGTTTGTCTTGCGGTGGAAAAGCGTGTAAATAATATAGTAACTATACACTATAGACTAACTTGACGATGATGAAGATGATATGCATTCATGTAAAAAATTCCAGCCAAGTTCGAGGTTTCACATTTCACAAAATTTTCATGAGATTCCATTCGAGTTCCATGCCACTTCTGCGCTACATATTTTAACTCCTACTTTGCTCCTTCAGCAAAACTTGCTCGGGCCTATTATATGTACGCATTCATATTACATAATGGATGATGTAGACTCATGAACGGTACTCACATACACATACCAGCAATCTGCTACCAAGAAGTTCTCGCTCTCCTCGGGATAACTTGATCTTGTGGCAGGAAGAACGCACGTGAAACCACTAGTTAAACGACATAATACTTCATTTGTAATCCTTCTCTTTTTCCTCCACAACCGTGGAAAGGCTTAATTCATTCGACTCCTTCTAACCCCTTACCTGTGCAAGAGCCAGAAAAACTTGTTAATAGCAAAAAAGGCTGCGTGGCTGAAGAGAAATGATCTGGGAATGTGAAAGTAAGTAGGGGATCGAATAAGTGTGGAAGTTGGGAAGAAAGGTCATTTTTAACCAACTCAACACGAGACCCCAAAAAGGGCGAAAAAACCAACAATCATAGAGAATTTGAATGAGAATGCATGAATAAGACATGTCTACGTAATACGTGTCATTATTACATTATGTTTAAAAAACTTGAAGAAACCATTGAAATATGAAAGGAGAATTTTTGTTGATAATCTCTACAATTTTTATCTGTCTCGTTGGAACTGGAAGGATCGACTCCGTCCAGGTTTGTTTTTCATGCGGGCACAAAAACTTACAAATACTGAAAAAGTAAAAAAGCCGTTCATTATTTTAATTAATATAGTTTAGTTCTCTACCCTTAAGACAGGTAGACTGGATGCGATTGCTGACTTCATTATGGGAAAATAACCCGTACAGTTAAAGAGTAGGGCTGTGGGACTGTTTATGTAGCAACAACAAAACACTAACATATAACCTATGCAAATCCATACTTCCATAAATAAATTGGTGTATAAGCCTAGAATATTCCCAACAAACACGTATAGCTCTAGGATGGTCTATCCGACACTTTTGGTAGAAATGCCGCCTGTCAAACAAACAGACATCAATAGATATGATCAGTTCATCATCATTGAGTCATACTGTGTGCATGATAGCTTTAACTTCCTCAGTCGGATTTTGACTTGAGTATCACGAGTTTTAATTCAAAAACGTTTAAAAAACAAAATTTAAACCATACAAATAGACGCAACTGCACTTGCTCAATGCTTCCTTGCAGTTGACCTGCCGTTATCCCTAAAATAAACATGGTTGTATTTTGATACACGTAACATTATTCCTTATGCCAAGTCTCTTTTTAGTGCTACAAAGATCATAACACAGTTCCAAGAAGAAAAGTCAGTCAGTGTTATCCAGCAGGGTATGTTTCAAGACAAAATTAGTTAGCCACAGCAGTCTACAGAATCTCTGTTGGGGTGCTATGCTTGAATGAAATATATAGGACAGGGCCAGATTTGAAGCGTGTCTTGGAGAGATCGCATGACATTCAATGTCCTAACCTAAATATAATAGCGGTTTTTTATACGTCTGCTTGATATTCAATCTTCCAGGAAATCAAGTTGCACACAAAAGATCATAATATTTACGAGTAGCATCCATATTTTATAAATTAACTTACCATATGAAGAATCCTGCCCGGTACAATGTTTACGAAGAATGTGTAATCCTTTTTGTCGTTAACTACGGCATCCATAAACTAAAGATTCTTAACAAACAAAAAGTTCATTCAACAGTTGTCTCCTTTCTCAACACGATTTTCTTTGGGTGTGTCGAAAAAATCAATGAAGACAACGGAAAAACTAGAGCAATAATAATATTGTCTCTTATTTTTTACCTCAAAATTACGTGATGGTAAGCTACATTATAAATTGTCCTATTTTTCAACCGATGATATACTGCTGTGCACCAACGGGCAAAAGGACGGAGTATAAAAGTGACAAAGTAGAAGTGGAGTGTGTTGGGATTTTGGGACATATATTGAGAAAAGCTTATTTTGTTTGGTAACATATCTGGAATATCACACTCAAATATGACAATAGAATACTTACAGAGAAGAACAAAAAGAGTCGAGTACTCAGCTATTTTGTCCAGTGGAAATCAAATGGGGAAAATACAGAGCATTTGCATCCTCACATGTATTTTAGGCAGTTTGTTATGATTGTGATGCAGTTCTATTGGTTATTTTCAAAAACCTCTGCGGGTTTGTCAGCATATTAATTCTCACTCTCGCAGTAAAAATGTGTAAGAGGACATTTTTGATGGTTTATAAGAAAGGGCTTATTTAATCACAGAGGAACACGTTGTTGTGCATAATAAAAAACAAGATCCTTTTATAGGGCTGATGCATTCCAACCTGGAACCCTCTGGTTTGTTTAATAGATTGATGGAGAGAGATGAAAGCGGACGTTAAAAGAAGGCTGTGCTGGACTATGTTATAAAGGTTTATTTTTATGACACCAGATGAGCCATGTTTCAAAAGGGAAGACATGTATTGCACGTACGAAGGTAAGTATATTGATATATCTATTCCTGCTGCATAGGGAGCGGTGATTATGTGCATTATTATTCCCTTACCCCAAATAACAAAATACCTATGCAAGGTTGCGTAAATATTGTTCTGTATAAATTTGAAGGGGAAGATACCGATGATCACCTCTACCTTTGATTTAAAAATGGTAGTGGACAAGACATGGGGTACGTGCAGTGTGTGTGTTTCTTTGTCGCTTGTTTTATAATACAAATGAGAAACCGACTGTGTGGTGGACTGATTTACTTTCAACGAAAGTAGAAATAATAATAAAAATTGTACGTGGACAGCAACATGAAAAGGACGCATCATCATCGTTGGGTGTTTTTTCTCTCCATATACCTGTATATTGTACATGTACGTGTGTGTATGTGGAATAGGTACCTTTTTATGTGAAAGGAAAAAGTTCAATGTGGGGTGTAAGAGAATTTCCAGCTCCAGCATTCTCTAATATTGCACAGTTTCGTATCGTCATTTCATTATTATTGCCCTGTTGTGTCGTTTTGTCGTGAACGCAGGCAATATGTTGAATGTCTTGTGTGTCTTGGAGCTTAATTTATTGCAGTTACCGTCGCATTAAAGTAGTCACTTTTTTGTCCTTCGGTTAACTCATGTGGCTTTACTAATTTAAGTTGGGAGACAGCTGGGTGACACCCTACGGATAACAACGACAAGACAATTTTTTAATCGTTTGTCGTCTTCTTTTCTTTCCAAGCGATGTAACCTTCATGTTCACTTTCTTTAGTGAAAAGACAGCCGGATAGGCCACGCTGCGGTTAAAAATATCAGTTATACAATTTTTAAAGGAGGATTTAGCTTTGTCACGTCACGTTGTGCAACAAACGGTAAGAAGTTGGTGTATCCATCTTTCGCAATGCATACTTATTAATCAGTAGTGACATTTTATCAAATTCAAATTATTTATACATGTTACCGCACCCACTTAATCGAAAATCGAATTTATTCAATACTTGGTGTGGTGTTTCCTTCTTAAGGGCGGGGGTACCCAACTTTTAAAAAGATGAAAATTGTACTAACATTAAGTAAGCTGTTTATCACCGCTTCAAAAATTAATATTTCCAACAGCGCAAGGGCCTCTTTCGTTTTCGTTTCGGACCTGAGACAAGTTAAGTCTCAATGCTCATGACAGCAGCTACTAGATTTCATAAATATTATATGATCAAACATAAGTGCACACATTTTGAATGGAAATTATTATCCAACTTTTGAGCTTTCCTTTTATTCGTAGATTGGTGCCTAACAATTAAAAATTCCCTTAGTTGAGTTGGCATTTGTAACAAAATTGAATTAATTCTTAGCTCCCAAATTCTACAGTTTTTCTATCTACTGTCACTTGAAGATAATTTTTTCTTCGGCTTTTACTTTCTATGATCTGGTTAGGTATGTTCAGTAAGTACATACCACGATTCGCTAATAAAACTGGATTCTCAAATTTATTAGTAAAATGGGGAACAATTTTGTTGGCCGCAACCTTGTAGAATAGAAGCTAGGCCACACTTTACGCAATATTCTCAAATTGATTTTAAACAACCTGAAGGGATAAGATCATAGGAATGTTAATATTTCTGTAAACAGTGCAACTTGGTAATCCATAACAGTAGTGCATCTACGACGGCATTCTTCACGGTCTTGATGGTGCTGCTGGGCATGATCCGCATTAAAGTAAACACTATATAATGAAAACAGTAATCGATAACAGTAATGCAATACAATATCTTATGCGATTTCAAACACTCAATATTATTTCATTTGTCAAGTGTAAAGAAAATTTATGATAATGTGGTACATGAGCTTTAAGATATGATACAATGCTACCATCGCATCGCCCTTGGCACTCTACAAGAATAAAGCCAGCCACGGTGTATTAAATGAAATAAAAAATATCTTGGGCATGATAGAAAAGAAATTAAATGTGACTTTGAATACTTCAAGACTTCAAATCGTCACGCTGCATGATCGTATCAAAATCATCATTATCGACGCTAATACAACTACACACTTTTACAACAAAATTTAATCCTTTTCCGTTTGTTATACTTCATCTGTCATCTCCCTGATTCCACATCACAGTTTGTAGTTTGCACTTCTTCTCTCTTTTTCCTCTGTATTCACCTCAATATCTAATTAGTATGCAGCAGGGTGTTCAATAAAAGCCAATTTTCTCATCAAAGCGAGATCGCTGCCATCGTCGTCATATCATGACCATGATCATGATTTTCCTTCTCACTCTCCACTCTCAAGGTACAAATGAAACGTAAATAAGTAGTATTACTACAGCAGCGACCAGTTCAATCCGCCGGTCAGTCCAGGTGAGAAAAAAACACAATTTAATCCGAATTTTATTAGTCTTTGTGCAGGAATAAGTGTATAACTAATAGATGCGTATATTTTCTTTTCCTGTTTGCGTTGCTTTGAATGGTTCAGTAGTCAATATGTATACCTAAATACATATACCTATATCTAACAGGAGTCATTCAAGTCGCACGGTAAAAGTTTGATGAAAACTAATGGGCCAACAATGAACATAAAATATTCTTTAATCCTTTATCTTCCGTCTCTGTCTTAGCTGTTTGATACCCTGCTTGTTCCATTCTTTTGATCGACAAACATTCACGAAGGAAGAAACATTGTTCATGTTGGAAGGAGCAAATGAGAAGCTGAGATACAAATAGGTAAGTCAGTTTTCTTTTTCTTCTTCTCTCCGTTTCTCTGGAGTGTAGTAAAAGGGTATAAAGGTTAAATTTTTTTACACAGTTGCATTGCGTGGGATAGACTGTTTTTAAAGAGTTTTCCATTCGTTGGTGTATTGTGGTCATATCAAGCATTTAATTCTGGCGTCTGGTTTTATTGAAGGAGCAAAAAGTCGGAATACGCAATGCAACTGACCCAACTGACAATGACTCTTGTATCATTATCTATACACATGTTACCATTAAAATCCCATGATCCGAGGCAAGGCAATAAAATCTTTTTTTGTTCTTTCGACGTCGTTTTTTCCGTCTTGATCTTTTGATCGAAGGAAAACTTTAGTGTTAGCGAAGCGCTCCTCCAGACGCGTTTGATTGTATACTGCTGCACCAGAACAAAAACACACTTTGTGTAAATTTAAATGAAATTGTGTAAGACGAGAGGAGAAAGAGAAGTGGTTCTTTTGATTGAGCTGACAGAAACAAATACATAAATGTATAAATAAAAAACAGAGTACTGTTTGGCTACTTAAAACTGGTTGCTTTATAAAAGTGTCGATAATGCTTCACTGGAAGTGTTAAGCTGGTGCTGTGTGTAGTAATGAGTTTCGATTTCCATAAATCTATTTTTACTGCAGCTTTTGCCAGATACACAGACAAAAACCCGACTCGAGTTTTTCATTTTATATATGTGTACAAAGTGTACATGTTTCATTAGGTAGTACAAATTTACTATTAATAGAGTCCACTATGATTCAATGATTCAATAGAGTATACCATGCGTAAACTTATGGGTAATTACTCAAAAAATGTAAATTAATGGTGGTAGCAAAACTTAAACTAAAGTTTAAATATTTAGCTAAATAAAGTTCATTCATACACTGTATACCATAAAATGGAAGTTTCAAATGGCAAAAGTTTATTAGTATTAATCCCTTTATAACATAAGGTTGTGTCTAAAAAGTGGAATTTTAGGTTGGACCTGATTGATGATAATGAATGAAATTTCATGCAATAAGTAGGTATTAATTCTTAATGTAATGCTTATAGAGTTCGAGTTCAAGTGACAAAAACAGTTTGTGTTCCTAGTTTCAGTCTCTTGCATGTTTAAACAAGTGCACATACTTACATGTGTCATTGAACATACCACATTAGTAAATGGCAATTTCTGAAGAATTTTAAATAAATATAAATTGCGAAATCTCAAGCGAAACAACCAGAAATGCCATTATTGTTGTTTTTTCAATATTAGAGTACATTAATTACATTATACATTTATGAATAATTTTGTTCTTTCATTTAATGGCATGTCACAGTAAAATTAGTGACAATATTTTATTTTAAGTTGTTCATTTCAAGCATATATGTAAAAACTACAACACACATTCTTCAAGCAAATACTAGTTATTGAAGAACGCATGAAAATGTTTACAGTTCTAAGCTCATCTACGGCTGGTTTTTATATGACTGACTAAAGTATATAAATACAGATCTCATAAATAAAATATGAATTATGACTTCTTAAAACGCTGCACTATTAGAACTGACAGCCATATGAAGGACTGCGGTGTTTAAACATAATAAAATGGCAATGTTTTAAACATGTTTTGTCAGGCTAATGTTCTCTTCTGGTACCCTCTTACTACTTTGAAAAAAAAACATTGGTTTCCAAATTATTATGTGTTCATTACGTAATTTTCTGCTAGTCGTGTACAGAAACTCCACTGAGTCGTGCCGCAGTAATTCATTTAAGCAAGGAAAGTCATTTCTAATTATAAAGAAATAAATTAAGGAAAAATGCTGTTTTTGTCGCCAAAAATGCCAATGTCATATTTTTGCTTGGTTCTAAAGCTGCCCATATACTCATTTAGTCTCCCGGCTTTGAACATGACATTGCAGCTCGTTTGTGTTTATTTTGCTCATGTAGCTGCAGCTCATGCAGCATTTTATTATACCTTTTTCTTCAGATGTTTGCGCATCAGCAATAAAAGATGCTACATGTTTCAAGTAAAATATATAAGTACAGAATTTACAAGAAAGTGTGTAAATCGTACTAGTGAGTAAAGTAACGATTGTACAGACTAATTGAATTTAATAATTGCACTATTGACTATATAGTATATGCTTTCCCTTGAAATGAAACTAGTGAATACCAAGATGTTTTCATCATTAGTAGCCCTATTTTGAATTTTGAAGAAAGCAAATTCACACTTTTTCAAATTGCACTATTGACTATATAGTATATGCTTTCCCTTGAAATGAAACTAGTGAATACCAAGATGTTTTCATCATTAGTAGCCCTATTTTGAATTTTGAAGAAAACAAATTCACACTTTAAAAAAGCATAAATATTAGATCAAGGGCAACATTATATTATATGTAATGTTAAGTAATCTTCCAGATCCTTACAGGTGCAAGCAATTAGTGAACATAATGCATAAGTTAATGGCATTTTATCATCCAAATCCAGACCATCCTCGTAATGTTAAAAATTGGGGAAGATAATGCAATACAACCTATGCAGGACACTTTCAATTGATGCCTACATTATTTTTTTAAATCTTCCACTGTGAAGAGATACTGTGTTCGCAGTTGGATAACTTTTCTTGAAAGCCCCCATACAATTTATTTTTACTATTATTTGGCACAGTGTTTAGCTACCTACATTTTTGCACACTTTCAACTGCGCCGTGCTGAATACGAAAATGGGTTTAATGTATCTCTAAACCGGAGTAATTCTCAGTAATCTACATTTGCAAGAATCAAGTATGTGATCTCGAGATGCATCTTAAATTAGCTTTTACGCGAATAAAAAAGAAGGGCATTTTGTAAAACGCAATAACCAGAGCCCGTATATCTGTATACCGCTCGACGTTGGTTCGTTGGCATTGATTACTTTTTAGAAAAGGAAGAAAAAACTTGTAGAATTCCATTAACTACTGACGCGCTGCCGACATAAGATATTAACAGTGTAGATTCCTACTTACAGATAAGTATCATCGCAAAGCAAAATAATGTGTAAACGGTTAGTTTATTGGATTTCCTTCTATATAAATTTGCACTACAATAGACTCCCTTTTGTCTTATATCAACCCTGTTCCTATGTCTGCCACGTCGTTGTTGCAACGATCGATTGCGATCATAAAAATGCATCAATCAACTGATTATTACTGGCAACATTACTGGTTACAAAAGCACCACGCAATTAAGCTCTTTGTGTTAAACAAAAAAACCTTCCATCGTGTCTATCTATCACTAATCACATATCCAAGAAACGCGAACACCGCTGCCGTCGATTTCCATTTCGATGCTAATCGTAAGGAAAATCCTTCAAAGTGCGCCAAGGCAGGGTTAATCAATAAATTAGACTACGAGTTCTACCGTCAAGGCATCTCCTATCATAGCACATAGCTTTAGGCCGTCTTCTAGTCACGTAATGCTGCTTAAATGCTTAAATTAGTCGACTTTATTGCACTTTTTTCTACAAATTTATACAGATCTACAGCTACCGGCACCATCGGCAATCTCAAATATTTATTATTCAATCTATACCACTCCAAGGTTGGACGGCTGGAGGAAAATGATGCAGGAACTCCTTTAAACGTACTCTTATGCCACAGTAGTCAACTTGATTGCGATACATACTCCTGCCGTAATATATTTTATTCATTCCACGACTGAAGTGTTCCTTCTTTTAAGACTTTTTTCTTCTTTTTATGCGTCGATATATGTATTGTCTTTTTCAAATATCCTTTGTCTGTCTGTAATTACATCCTATTGTGAGCAAAAGTAGAAGTTCAAAATGGCCCAGAAAATGGATATAGGTATACTAATGTTTTTACAGGTATTCCAATTTACTGCGTTCATTGTTTACTTACAACAGTATTAACAACAGTTCCCCTTTTTCACACATACACACTTTTCCAAGTTAGCAAAACAAACACCTTTATGTTTGCACTTAAATCCGTACAGGAATGCTGCTTTCTGCTTTTTTTAATATCAACTCCTTTTTATTTACTTGTGCGCTTCGCCAAACTTCTTTTTGGAGCGACGAGGAGGATAGAAGAGGTGTAAATATATGCTCACACGTTAGCATTGAAGGTGAAAAAGTAAGAGTTCATCCATTCAAGTCATCGTCTTCTTCAAGTGTCGACGGGCGAGAGTAGGAGTGAACAGGTAAAAAAAGCAAAAGGGTGAGAACGGGAACAGAAGAAGACTTCTCTTTTGCTATTTCTGAGAGAAAGGTACTAGGTACAACGACGCCGGTGCGGTATATATCTGATGGAGCTGCTTGTGTTGTTGCAGTTGATATACTGGTGATGACAACGATGATGGTAAATGACGACGATGATGATGATGGAACCGCTCTGTAAATAAAACAAATGGTGAGCTTGCCCCTTGTATCTCTCGCCTTTTCATGATAGCTAATGAGGCTAATGGGCTTGCTTTTGCTGGTATTCTTCTTTTATCATTCCCTTTCAAAGGAGACTATATAGTCGTGTATTATGTGCTGCTGCCGTTTTTCTTGCTTTTTTATTATCTTTCTTCTCTCCGTCTGTGTGCATGTGTGTAAACTTATATCTCCGATTACAATACAATTATAATGTTATAGTTAGATTGAAGATAGAGGGAGCAAACCCAATTACTCAACATTTATTTTGATGGTGAACAAACGCACACGAGAAAAGAGAATAATATTGAAAAAGAAAAATCAACAGTTGGGGTTTTACTCTCTCTCTCCCCATTGGTCTTGTTGTTTTTTTTATGATGAAACTAAAGAGCATGATTATAAGACAATAACAATTCAAGTATGTATGTTTATATATGGCCGGGAGTGAATGTATCTACAGTAGTAAGAACTTGCAGGTATAAACATACACCTTATATATTTTTTATTGTTCTGCTTTCAGCTTGTTATTACCTATATACCTAAGCATATAAGCCATATAGCCACTTGTGATGCTTTATTTTACGACGAAGAACCAGTTTTTTGCTGATATGTTATTTATTGCACTAGTATTTATTTGACTGTTTCGTTGTCGGCAAAAGTATCATGGAAAAAGGAATCAGTCGACGAGGGAATGGACCGTGTTAAAAACACACAATGCAATTCGTGTGTGTATGTAATATTTGTGTACATTTACTCATTGGTTTTTGTTGTGAAAAATTATGATCCTCTGTCATCGTCAGCTTCTGCTTGCCCTTATTGTTTGTGAATTTTTATACACACAAAACACCACGAGAAAAGTGTAATTGCAATCCGTATAAACTGGCTCTTTCCTGAGCTCTCTCTCCCTCTCTCCCCCTTGTTATATGTCAAGTTGTTCTTGCTGCGCTGGAAAATGGATGTGCGCGTAAAAAGACTGTGTGGGTACTCAAAATAATAAATTAAAATCGAATGAAATCATTACAAGCAAGCCGAAGAAACAGGTTGTTGCAGATAGTAGGAGAGACAGGGAGAGAGAAAAATGGGTGGTGATTTGAACGAACGGTTGCTTCCAACGTTTTACGTGCTATTACTGCTAAACAATATGCTGATAATGTAAAGTTGTACTTGCGCAAACTATTGCATAAACTTTGAATGTATATGGGAGAAGGAGTAAAGTATATGTTTGGTGTCTTGTCTTGTGGTTATAGCCATCTTCATCAGTGAATTTGTACATATGTTTGTGAAGTAATGTCTGTCACATAGATTATTTCACACAAAAGGTGGTGACAACGTCAAGAAATAAATATGGATTCATTGAAATTCTGTTTTGGTACTTAGGATGTACACGTAAGCACGACAGTCAACAAGACAATGATCACGTGAAAGAAAAAACTCACTGTGAATACTGAAATTATATGCCATAAAAATAATGGGGATAAAGTCGCAGTGCGACTGCGACACATTGATGGTGAATACGCTTACTTTTAGAAGAATGACAAATTAGATGGTCATGTTTTTTAAAAGGGTTGGTTAAACATATACATTTCCGTTATGGAAAATGACATGAGTAAACTGCGCCGAAAAGTGCAAGAAGCCTTGTACCAAAAACACGAAAGTCTTAAGTACGAAAACAAAAAATCCATTGAAAGTAAGCATGTTAATTCCCATTCACAGGCAAATTTTACAAGATTTGTCCATTATGGATATTGGGATGCACAAACTTTGTGATTATCCTGGTAATACCAGGTGGAAGTATATGAAATTTGGGATAAAGTTAAAAGCTTAAAATGACAACAGAAATTAATCAATCACGGCAGAAAGGACGATGACTCTGATGAGTAGAGGGACATTCACAATGTAACAAAATCTATAATTTAAATTGATCTTGTTACGAGTTCATTCCTTTCTACACTCACTTCATCTGTATAAAATAATGAAATGAAAAAAAGATACACGCTCAGAATAAAAAACCATACTTGAATAGCAAATATCGGCAAATGCACTGGATCTTAAAAAGTTCGTTGTCACCAAAAGCGGAGTCTTCATTTGACAACTCCCTTCACTTTGAGCAAGATACACGTTTCCTGGCGAGGAGTCTCCGCTAAAACGTTGTAAATGTAATCAAAGCAGTCAATATTCAAATAACATTGAACAATAATTTAAGATTTTTTAACGATTTAATCAAGAGCTCAGGAGACTGCTGTATACGGTCTTTTAGTTAATGGAATGATGAGTTATTTTAGCTTCCATGAAACAAATTTGAACAATGGTGCATACAAGTCTTGCTTTAATTGTGGCTTTTTATTTAAAAGCTTAAAATTCGAAGGGAAAACCTTTAAACCTTGGAGGACGCGTAGAAAAATACTAAAACACGCAACATCAAACGAACATGGCTATGACTTTAGTAATTCTCCGTTGAAATATTGTATTGAAGACACTTGATTTTTGTTTGTACAATAAGTAATGATTTCCAGTTGCCTGTCCGTCATTTTTTATACTTTTTTATACTACCTAGAGGGAGTAAAGAATGTGCGTGCGTGCTAAGTACATCCAACTTCCATGAATGTATACACACTTTTAGTTTTAGCATTCATCAGTGTATGCCCATTTGTACTACTTTGTTTTCAATCTTATTTCGGCAACGCACCATGTCGTAAAAACAGAAGTAATGTTTTTACGAAACAAACTAGAATGCAGCCGTTCAAAGAGCTGATGTGATGGTTGAAGAAATGGACCTTTTGAAAGCCTGAAACACGTTTCCCAAACAAAATTTCCAAAGTCATTTTTATTATTCTATGTGATGACGTATGATCCACAAAGGTTATGAAAAAAATCACGCATTTTATGGACATATGTATCAGGAATTCCTTAAATTTATGGCAGCACGTATTTTGTTGACGGCACAGAAATACGGCTCTGGCATGATGAAAAATAGACGAAGAAAAGTAAAATCCTGCTGGTTTCTTTAAATATGAAGAATTACCACACTTTTGTAGCTTCTCCATATTGTATTGCATGTTGTATATGATTATGATGATCACGAGTCAACTTCTATTACACGCTTTCTTGTATTGTTCTTATCTTGTTTACATTTTCGAGACAGAGCAAAAATTACACGTGAGTATCATTTTTATTCTTTGTTTCAGTTTAGATTACGCCCATAACGGGACAGTATTACGTTTAATTATCAATTTGAAGCTTATCATAAATAGCAGAGTGAAAATTCGGTGAAAATGAACAATTAGCCTTTAATTTAATACAAATTATGACTCCCATAAAATAAACCACAAAATCAGCATTTCTCCTACTCAATGATCTTCATGTTGGCATACCAGTTAGACATTCATAAGTTTCGTTTTCTACAATTTCACCGAGTATGTGGGCTTTCACACTTTCTGATAAAAATACAACTAAAATGCAGCACACGACGCTTATTAATTTTGTGTAAAGTTTTACGTGCCTCTAGTTGTAAACATTGTCATTTATTTTACATAAGCATTTTACATCTCTTCCCCAAAGATATATTTTTTATTCCTTAAAACTTATCATCAAACTAAACTTTTCTCTTGTTGGAACATTTCAACGTATCGAACTTTCAACGCTTTTTATAAGGTCTGAAGGTCCATTTTTTATCAGAGAAAACCCATTTATGCTACATTGGGAAGAGGAACGATTTTAAAAGAAAGGGGGTGAAACGAAAATAGGAAACAACTGTAACGTTCAACTCAACAAACTCGTATATTTACTATTTACCCCGTTATGTCGTATTACTTAAAATTCCAACAGCTCCAATGTATAACTTTCATATCCGACGTGCATACATATAAACCGCCAAATTCCACTTTTTCTCGTAAAGTGCACCTTATTCAAAAATGCATTCGTTGCAGCCACGTTAATATCCCACAACATAAAAATATGTTTCGCGTACATTATGCATAACCCACGACGATGAAGAAGATGAGACAAAAGTTTTCCTTCGTGCTTAAAGCCCGGATTGAGGATTAGTATGTAAAGAGATGTACTCACAGTTAGTTTGTTTAAAGACACAACTCTTTGGGAAATACAAACTACATTTTCTGTTGAGGCTGGTGCAGTATACACCACAACGACTATGGCGTGTGTGGGGGTGAAAAATAACAATCCATTTCGACTTCCATCAATAATTCATAATATTACATATATGAAAAAGGTTGCATTACATATACTGTTGGCAGTATGGAGTTTTTTTTAAAGTCGCTCACTCAGTCGCTGCGTTTTACGTTAAACGATGATAAGAGTTGGAGGGAGTGGAGAAGTAAGCACTGGCACACTCTCGGAGAGAGTGAGACGATAAGAGATGAGAAGGGTTTTAGTTCCAGTGAAAATAGTGTTAGGAAAGAAAAAGTTGTAATATAAGAAGGATGTTGTGCAATGTTTTATTGCTGTCTTCACTGCAGATGCACGTCAGCACTCCAACCAATCTTTCTCTTTCTCCCTTAAAAATGTATAGCAATTGCCATTTTGCATGTTAAATGCATCTTATCGCACGCTCACTTTACTAATAGATACTAGTTGGGTGGGAGGTGATAGACCTTAAAAGTTTCTACATTATTTCGTTATAAACGAATATTTTATTCTTTATTACCAGCCTCTATAATATCTTGCAATGTGGCAGTTTACTAGAGTGCATTCGAAATAGGTGATTAGTGATTGTGAAAGCTTACACATGCGATGATGCGATATATTTTATTATGCGAGAATATTTCTAAACACACGTCGTCATTTCCTGTAGGATGTTTTCGTAATCTCATAAGTTCGTGCAATAATCCAATATAGAGTGTTAAGGATTGATATGTAAAAATGCATCTGCAATGAAATGCTGTAAACCACAATGCAACGGATCGATAAATTGTAGTTAACCGTGTATAAATACATCATTATACATTATTATGAACACTAACGTGTTGTGAATCTCATAAAAGTATTCCAAATTCCAGCAATATTATCATTTTGCACGAATCGAATCTTGTGGGATGTTTCCCACCTTCAAAATGGATTTCCAATTCCCACACTACCGATGCTCATATGCCCCCAAAGCTGTTAATTCCCGTAGTTTACTAAAACAGAACAGAAGTGCTGCAATGCAATTATCTTCACGCTTCAGCATCTTCACCCTCGAGATTATCAGTGAACAAACACAAAATATCAATGCTGATAGAATGTCACCTACTGCTTCATCCTTTTTGTCATATGGTTTGCTTGTTCGCCGAAGTCATGTTTTCCTTTCTTGGTTCGGTGAACTGGTGAACTATGGCTGGGACAGATGGGAATGTGGGGATCATACTGATGACTGATGAGATTATGATGAGCACCGTTTCTTAAAAAACAACCTGCTTGTTTGTACGTTCATATACACATGCCAGTAACACATTTCATTTCTAGTTGATTGTCAGACTATATTATTCAAACTGCCTCGTACACAGAACATATGTGTGTATTCCTCTTTCCTTGGCACAGCAAACAAATAGACATGCATGTCACCGGATGTTTGCTTTTGACACTGACTTAGATTTGCTTTTTTGGTTGTTTTTAACATGGTTCATATCGGCAAATCGCAAAATTCATAGTTCAATATTTTTCTGGAGGCAAACTTAGTTTAAGATCTGCACGATATCCTTTCTCATCATCTTCCAACATTTCGCATTTTATCGATCTCCTATATGACTTTAACGCTATGGATGTACATGATACGTACACAGTGAAACGATTCGTACTGGTTTGTAGTATCTAGAGGAAAAGGAGAATGATATGCACTTGAATAGATCGGATCGGAGGTAGAACCTCTGGCGCGACATGCATGCGTAAATATTTATATTTCTAAAGACATGCATTACCCACATGTCATGTCTGTTCTAGATATTTAATTCCTCTATCAACTTACAAAATCTCTTCCGCTCATTTCGTCGTACACGCGTTCATATAAGATCACCAGAATGATGATGACGCCACATATTTCTTGTTGCTGATGATGAGTGATGATGATGGCATTATTGGCGCACCAGCAGAGATGCTACGCAAGAAAGCTTGTAATAAGCATATTTTTTCTAGATTACTCTAAAATTGATATGATACATTGCCAAAATCTCTCTCTAATATGTTTACGTTGTTATATAGTGGTACTAATAACGGTAATGCTCTCTGATGTCATATCAATTTATTCACGGCCGTGTGTATCTGCCAGCAAAGAGAGAAGAAGAAAAAACTGGGAACTCTGCAGAAAAGTTCACAAAGGATTAATGATACATGACACTTTTTAACGAGCTTCACAAGGATTTACACGTTTTTTGGGATAAATAATGTTTGCATGCTTGCACAAGGGTTGAAACTAGCGCTACAAAGAAAAATACCTATATGATATACTAACGCCAGCACGGGTTGCAAAAAGCTATCAAACAACGCGTGCTGCTAGAAGAGCATTTAGCTGGTGGCTCTTTATGATAACGACGCAACAGAGGAGAAGGCACATGGCAAAATGATGATGCAAAATGGTCTCTGATGTCTGTTATCCGTGCTGTTGTGTGATATGATGTATTACACACAAGTAATAAACAAGGCGCATAATTTGCACTTTAAGTGGTAGTTAGCCCATTGGAGCATTAAATTATAGTGACAGGGACGGATGATGAGCATGACATGTACATTTGTAAAAAAAATGTGTGAGTGGGAACACTTACAGTTGTGTTTGTTGTCTCCTATCATCGACTATATTTGGCATTAGGGGACGGTTTGTTTGCATAAAGCTGTCTGAAATTCAGTGATTAATTACTTTGAAGGTACCATGCTGTACATAATTGTCCTGTCCTATCATATTTATCCATAGATTGTAACCACAGAGCGACTCGCTCCGACATAGGAAAACAACGGCAAACGACCCCGATGCGAGAATTATTATTCGTTTTGTGGTAAGCTGTATAAGGAGTTCTTTGAACGGTGAGGCAGCTGTGTACCGCAATTAATAGAATTTCCTAAGAGAAAAGATTACAGTATAAGCAAACATGCGAGAAGAAACCATATGGAGAGGTCATGATGACGAAAATAAGATTAGTCACTGCGCATCATCGTAATTAGCTAGCAATTAAACATGCTAAAATTTACATGAAGAAATTACAGTATTTAAAATTTTAATTTTAATTATGGATTGCATTATAGTGCAACAAGCTGGTTTCTCCTCATTTAGCGTGCATACTTGCCTAAAACGCGTCGTTTTGTGTTGGTGTGGGTTGTCATTTCTCTGTCAATAAAAACAAACACGACAAAAGGAAAAAGTATATAATGCCAACTGCTATTATCTATCTGATGAAACAAAAATAAGTGGTAAGTTTTAATATGGACAAAAGGGAGGGTCCTTAGTAGATGATGAGTTGGTAATTAAATGAAAATTTAAACGCGGAACGCCTTTTTCGGAAAGAGCTTTCTTGGAAGCTATTGTCGACAAGACGCGAACGCCATCATCTAAAAAGATGGCGATTGGAATTAAATGATTGTTTTACTTTGCTTTTCAGAAAAGGAGAATTCTACTTTCATGGAGGAATCAGGAAAATCACAAAATATTAATAAGTTTGAAGGGACGTGGTGCAATAAATTAAAAACAACAAGATAAATGCACATATAAATGACAGGTGCATTTGCATTACAGCATTCAGCAAGCATTTAACACTAGAAATTAGAGGCGTCCTCATTCTTGTTTTGATTTTTCTATATATTAACTTACAAAAGACAGGATGTGAATTTTAGTCGTCATTTAGTATGTATGGAGTATGGAGTACATAAAAGGAGCAAAAAGAGGCAAAGTCAAATTTAGTGATGGGACTCAAGATATTCCCCATGAGCGAAATGACATGAAGACATGATAGTATGAATATGTTCTACAGGTATATTAGTAAACATGTACAAGGTGTAAGTATGTGTGCGTGCAGTGTGCGAGTTGTTCGTTTTGGTATTTTGCTTTTGTTAGATTCGTGATAAATATGAATTATGAATGATGTTATTTTCCTTAATCATATGACAGTCTGACTTCTCCAGTTCTACCCACCTTGTACGTAACAACAACGAAACAAGAAGAATGTTAATAATAATCTTGATCAATTGTACCAATGTTGTTTAGTCTGGAATGATCCACATTTTTACAATAAGCACAACGTAACGAATGAAATTTCTGTTTAAGGTTTCTTCCACGATAGAAATCTTTTGGTGGCAACATAACATGCATCGTTATTAGAGTTATCTGAGAAGTACTTACTCTATAATGTAATATTTTATCCAAATACATAGTAAAATAATAATAGCATGTTCTACTAAACAAATCACCATTGATGGTACACTTTCATTTGCATTACCTGTATATATAGCAAATGCAATATAAGGGACGTCATCAGTCACCACCACCTACCGATAGTTGTCTAAATCGTATCCACTTAAAGTGTACTTATTAGCAGTATTTACGAAAAGAAAAGCTCTGATAAATAGGGATATTATTACAAGCTAATGCTTCTATTATAAAATCCCTCAAATCTTACAACCCACACATCATTACCGTCGCTGTAGACAAAAAAAGCTGTGCATAGTGCATAAACTGCTTCAAAAAGTACAACTTAACAATAAGACAGTCCAGTTTAAAATTGTATCTAGAGCTAACACTTTGTATTCTTTAGAAGGAGCATTTAACCTGGTGACAGTGATATGGGGAGAGAGGTGGAGACTTTTTTGTCAGGTGCTGAATGAAACTGCTTACGGTGTAGCTTTTATCTATCAGAAACTCTTAAACGTTCATTTACCGTAAAAAGGGTAACCATTTAATCAAAGTGTAAACGCATTTTTACTCTCCCTGTCTCGTCTCTGCATGGGAAGCCCCTTCTTTCTCAATCTTATGTGTACGCCAGGGAAAACGAAATTCTTATAGCTTGTTTTTCAACAATGCGTACTCTTGTCTGTCAATCATTTTGATATGAATTAGATGAAGAAAATGAAACCAACAGTCAGAATGCAACTTATGGAATCGTTTACACAAGGCAACAGTTTTCCCAGCAGACAGACATGGGAAAGACACCAGGCTACAGGTGAATTATACAGTTACATAGGCACGCTTTACAACATCTCTGCTACTCAAGTTCATTTCTGCTAAATCCAACAGAAGATGCTCACTTGTACAAGCAGGGACGCCGACGAAGTATTAAATCAACCTACGTCGAAGTTGGGTTTAACTTGTTTTTACTGGAATAAAGGGTAAATATGTATAAAACAACTTGACGTGGGATCCTTCGTTTAAAATAGAACGGACGGACAAGAACTATACCCTCAATTAATGACCTTTCTTCTTCAGCATTTTTATCGTCGTGGTTGGTAGCTGTTATCAAGTACCCACATGCTACAAGTTAGTTTTTCTTGTAATTATTTTTAAACCACACATTACATACACGGTCAAATTACTCAACGCTAAAAAAAATCATTTGAAAGAGACGCTTCGTTGTCGTCGCGAGTGTCGACGGCAGTATATATAGGAGCATTACTTAGCTAGGTATACGTCATTATCGTCATCATGCGAGTGTTTTGTTACAACTAAAAGCACTTTAAGTAATGAATCCAACCATCTCGTCAAAGATATTAACAAATATGAGCTGAAATTGTTTTCTTCTTAAAACTACACTGGCGGAGCGATTGTCTAGCGTTACATCAGCTCCCGCGAGAATTTTCCAAGGTTCCGCGTCCAGCATTTACAAAGTTCTCTGTTAACGATTCGGCATTGTGCTATCGTAGCGAAAAACTTGTGCAAATTGTGTCTACAAAATCTATAGCTGCTTAATAATCTCCTACATGACTAAATAACCTTGTCAAAAAGTTGAATTTCTCATTTTCACCAGCAATGAAATTGGACTCCCATTCTACTGCTACTTATTCAGGTACTGCCGATTCTCCCGCTGCCTGTGGTAATACGGTATGGTGCAACAGGAGAGCTCACACACAGAGATAATAATAGCCTTCTGCTATTGTTATTATGCATGTTAGTTTCGTTGTTGCTGACTTGTTGACGAGATGAATTGAGTGAGTGACTGAGGATGGATAATATGCTTTTCTCGTGATGTCAGACTGTTGTTGTTGCTTTCCACTTGCTACAAACTTGTTATTTACGTAAAAAAAAGAGAGGACATTTATACTATGCGTGCTATAATGATGATGAGTTGATGAGTCTTTTGTTTACGTGGTCGCGGTACTCCATCGAGTCGAGAAATTTTATATGAGTGCCTCATGGGACGAGAATAAACAAGCAAAATGACTATACAACTATATAGCTATATATTATTTCCACATTGCCTGCATAATGTTACCTGTAGGGTGTACAAACTTTTCCAGCTAAAAATGTTTGACACTTTACGCCATGATGTTAGTAAGTACTCTTGCGATCAATGCTTTTACAAGAAAGTATGTAGCCAAATGCATAGGCAGTCGCAGTCATGACGGGATGGGATACATTCTCATGTAAGCATATTATTTTATCCAGTTTTCACTTATTTATATCATGTATCCTACTGTCTCGTTAGCGAGACAAGGTAATTCTCTTTTTACGGACAAAGGTATCTCATCTGCAAAAAGGTTTGGATAGGACAAACATATGCCTAACGTTTGGAGTGAACCTAAATTGTACTATTTTTTATTGTTTCAATTTCGAATGAAGAGCATATACATTTATATACAAAGGGCTTTATCGCTTTCGACGTACTAAATTTCTGCATAGTTCTAGTATAGCGCAAATAGAGTTAATGATATTTTCTGAGATATAAATAAAAGAATTAAAAAAAGATCACGGGTCTCCTACGTTTTAACGGTTAAATTTGATTCAGTAGTATTCTATGGAAGGAAACAGACAAGAACAGTAGTACTGGGAATGCTTGTAAAAGGGTAGTATTAAACCAATATATGCCCTAGTAATCTAAATCTTTTGTCAGTGGAGCGCTGTAAAAGCCACGAAAGTGCATTGTTGAGTTGACTGTTGAATTTGACCGCAACTTAATTTTAGTGTCTCTGTTCTGTACAATAGTTCTTTTCATGAATTTAAGTTGCGTGTCAAAGAACTCTTTTTATGTTAACCAGCACACTTCCTTGTAAATGTCTTGCTTAAAACAAAGTTGACACTTTATTCACCCAATGAACATATA